>WNWK01002493.1:200000-207216 GCA_009830355.1 Cherax destructor | reverse complement strand
TTTATTTTCATTTTTGAAAAACCCACAACCCCAGACTCATGAGGTGGAGTCTAAAGGTTGGGAAAAGATAAAAAACGGGTTTGATACCTTGCCCAAAATTTGGGTATGTTTTAAAGGTTAGGATATGTTAGGGACTATGGGGAAAAAATAGCTCTTTTGTTCTCTTTTACATATATTTATGTTTACATGCTTGTGAGTAAGGCGTAGGGGCAGTACTTCTGCAATCTGGGGACGATGGGTTGCAGCCGGTAGCTTACTACTCTACCAAATACCAACCACACCAGAGGGCCTACTCCACAATTCAAAAAGAAGCCCTCACTCTGATAATGGCAGTAGAGCACTTTGAGGTGTACTTGGGTCAGTCGTCTCAGGTGATCACAGTCTACAGCGACCACAACCCTCTGGTTTATTTTCATTCTATGAAGAACCACAACACCAGACTCATGAGGTGGAGTCTCAGGTTGCTGGCAAAGATAATAAGCTGGCTGATACCTTGTCCAGAATTTAGAATTTATGTATTAGGTTAGGATATGTTAGGGACTATGAGTAAAAATAGCTCTTTTGTTCTCTTTTACATATATATTATGTTTACATTATGGTGGGTTTTTTTAAGTGAGGGGATATTCTGCTACCATCTGCAGGTGTCTTGAACCTACATTAACCCTACTGTCTAATGTCTCACTCTAAGTTTAGAGATTGACTTTAAGTCGCGAAAAAGTTGAGCTCTATTCAATGGCCATGGCGGCACTTTACCCATGGAGGTGGAAGCCTAGTCCTGGCCATTAGAGGTCTTTTGGGGTGGGGGTGTGGCATGCAAAGAGTACATTACATTTATTCGGCATATGTACACACTCCCATATAGGCTGCCTCCCCAACCAGCTAACCAGGTGCTAAGGGTTTAAAGATTCAGGGGCCCAATCGTTAAATCAGTATCTTGGTTCAGCCAATCATAATGTGGGTCTGACAATGGTGGAGGTGATGTGATGTCACTCACGTTCTACTACTGCCAGATTCATCCAGCTGCTGGTTGAAGCATGGTGGTCTCTGTCTTTTGGCTGTTGTTTGCCTTGACTTGCCATGGTGTACATTTATATTTCATACTGCTGTAAATAGTGTATATAGTAACAAAAAAAGGCACAATACCGTGACTGGAACAATACACACACAACCCGCACGTATAAAAAAGAGAGGAGCTTACGACGACGTTTCGGTCCGACTTGGACCATTTACAAAGTCACACTAACACACAGGACAGGAAGAAGGGGTATTTATAGGCAGGCAGACAGGGGAGGGCACAAGAAAGTGGTGGAAGGGTAATAATGGAGGTAGTAGTGGTAGTAGTAGTGGAGTCAGTCATATTCTAGGAAAGGAGCACTGCAATGAAGTTGGCAGCCCGCATAGGGTAAGGTCAACAACACAGAGGGGGAAAAATTAAATTAAAATAAAATAAAGAAGGACAAATACAAGGCAAAAGAAAAGAAAGAAAACACAGAGGAGAAAGGAGAAAGAGGAGAAGGGGGAAGACATAGAAGGGGAAGGAATCAGGTTAAGTCACGGGTGTTCTGAAGTTTGGAGCATTTAACAATGTAATGGGAGAGGAAAGCATCAACAGAGACAAAGCCAGGGCTAAGATTCATACAGGGAAAGTTGTGTATAAGGGAGGATTCAACCAGACAGCGACTATGAAAGTTGGACGTAAGGTAGACAGTTTTAGCAGAAGACCAATCAATAGGATGACTGTGATCTCTGACATGACAGAAAATAACATTATTAGTGTCGGCAAGCCTAACACTATTTTTGTGCTCCCTAAGTCTGTCAGAAAGAGATCGGCCAGTTTCTCCAAAGTACTGAAGAGGACAAGAGGAGCAAGAAATAGAGTAGACACCAGGAGAATCTATAGAGGGAGGGGAGGTATGAACTAGATTGGTGCGAAGAGTGTTAGTCTGGCGAAAGGTAAGTTTGATGTCTAAGGAACGGAGAGAGTTGTTGAAATTAGAGAGACCAGAGATGTAGGGAAGGCAGAGGACAGGAGAGTTCCCAGGAGTAGAGGGTTTAGGAGAGAAGAAAGTCCATTTGGCACGAGAGAAAGCAGAGTCAATGAAATGGTAAGGGTAGCCAAGGCGGGAAAATTAATTATGAAGAGTGGAAATTTCTGCTTCAAGGAACTGAGGATCACAAATGTGGAGAGCACACTACTACTACTACTACTACTACTACTACTACTACTACTACTACTACTACCACTACTACCTCCATTATTACCCCTCCACTACTTTCTTGTGCCCTCCCCTGTCTGCCTGCCTATAAATACCCCTTCTTCCTGTCTTGTGTGTTAGTGTGACTTTGTAAATGGTCCAAGTCGGACCGAAACGTCGTCGTAAGCTCCTCTCTTTTTTATATGTGCGAGTTGTGTGTGTAGTGTATATAGTGTACATATATCTGATCATACTTGGTGAAAGAAAATACAATTTAAAGACTACTGCTGTGTTTGTTTTCACTCCAAGCTCCTTTTACTTCCAGGATAACAGGCCTTGATTACCTGAAGCTGTAATAGGGGTGATGGTGAGGGTGGTGTTGGTGGCTGAGGTGGTGATGATGGTGGTGGTTTTGGTGGTGGCTGAGGTGGTGTTGCTTCTGGTTATGGTGGTAGTGATGATGGTGGTGGTGGTGATGGTAGTGGTGGTGGTGTTATTGGTGGTGCTGGTCGTGGTGGTGTTGCTGGTGGTGGTGTTGCTGGTGGTGCTGCTGGTGGTGCTGCTGCTGGATATATTACATTGCCCAAACCAACACTAACACACTCAGGGGAGTCAGTCGACTGCTGAATTTCAAGTGGAAGCTGAAAGGTCTGTTATGTAAAGGTCACTTCATGTACACACATACACACACACACACACACACACACACACACACACACACCACAACTAGGTGAGTACACACACATACAAACACACACATGGGGACTGCTACACAGCCACATCAGGAGGAAGATAAGAGTTAAAGACATCATAATAAGGAATGACTAACACCACACAACACACAATAACACCACACAACACACAATAACACCACACAACACACAGTAACACCACACAACACACAATAACACCACACAACACACAGGAACACCACACAACACACAATAACACCACACAACACACAATAACACCACACAACACACAGGAACACCACACAACACACAATAACACCACACAACACACAGGAACACCACACAACACACAATAACACCACACAACACACAATAACACCACACAACACACAATAACACCACACAACACACAGGAACACCACACAACACACAATAACACCACACAACACACAATAACACCACACAACACACAATAACACCACACAACACACAATAACACCACACAACACACAATAACACCACACAACACACAATAACACCACACAACACACAGGAACACCACACAACACACAATAACACCACACAACACACAATAACACCACACAACACACAGGAACACCACACAACACACAGGAACACCACACAACACACAATAACACCACACAACACACAGGAACACCACATACTACTCAGTAAACCACAACACAACACAAACTTCAGCCACACATTGATCTAAGGTCACTTGAAAAACAAAACTTCAATACTTCAGTTTAAATAACGCAGATATATGACTTTAATGTTTAAATAACAGGATTAAATATCGTAGTAGATATAAATGACGGTCTTGTATATGTGAGGTGTTCATATCGAGGTTCAATTTAGTTGTTTAAACCCAGTTAAAGGCTGCGTTTAAAGGGCTGAGGTTTAAATAACTGGGTTAAATGTCATATAATCAAGGGCAGAGTTAAACGTCTTGGGATTTAACAACAGTTTAAATGGCAAAGTGAACACAACTTTAGAACCATCATGACATCATGGGGAGGGGGGAAGCGCTAGACCCGTCAGGGTCATACAGCACCTGGGGCGATATGAGGCAGTCAAGTTTGATCCTAAGGAGAAGATAGTTTCTAATTCTTTGGATGAAGAGAAGAGAAAAAAAACTCGAAAATCGGAGGAAATAGTTTCCAGATTATTTCGTGGTGATAATTCTAAACGTTTTTATAACCAATTGAAAATTTTTATTCATGACGTTGTGGATGACATCACATCAGGAAAAGCATATAAATAATAAATTATGTAAATATTTTTTTTTTCTGTTGTATTCATTAAAATATGTCAGTGAAATTTGCACACTGGCAACACTTGATGTTATGACTGAAGCAGCAAGAGCTGAGAGCTCAGTGCACGGCCACCCTCGGCCGGGGTAGGGGGTGGTGTTATTGCTTCAGACTTTTGGCTTTTTTTCCTGCCAACTGCCAATTCCTGCTGTTATTTACGGAGCTATCAATTTATATTTTTAATATGATGCAAACAATGGACGGTTCTACAAAAGTATATTTAAACATCGCTATTGTTTTTAGAGTTTTACTTTAATTTTTATAACAAGAATTTTGAGCAATTTTTCCCTTATTTTCGGATTGATTTTTTATATAATGGCCACAAATAAAATTAAATTGCACTTTATAAATTATTCTGTATTTTATTGATGTATGCCAACTGGGATGTTTTAAAGTATTCCATACAGCTGAAAACAAGAGCGAAAAAGACGGTGCTTTGATTTTTGTTTTTCAATCAATTTGAAAAACAAAGACATTATTATTATTATTATTATTATTATTATTATTATTATTATTCATGCTGATGCATTAAATCTGTATGTGCCAAAGTGAGTGCCAGACATGCGTGAGTGCCAGACATACATAAGTGCCAGGCATACGTACACACCAGACGAAGGTGTTTGCCAGAGGTTAAAACTGTCATATCTTCTTGGGTACAAAATGTCACATGTTCAAGGGATGAGAGGAAGGACTTGTTTTTTCTCTCTCCTTTGAGATATGAGTTACTGATTGGCACACATGGGGCCACTCTAGATCCTGGCAATCAGGGTGCCATAGCTCTTGAGATGGGGAATCTCTCCCAACAGGCACTGGAGTATCTTACACATGATGTGACATTCCAGCAGGCACTGGAGTCTCTTACACATGATGTGACATTCCAGCAGGCACTGGAGCTTTGTGACACATTTGTCCCTGGATGCCACTCACAACAGTGGGCAGGTGGGCAAGAGTGGAAGGAAACTTGCCCAAATGTTTCTCTCAGCGTCTGGGAATCGAACCGGGGTCTCTCTCTCTCTCTCTCTCTCTCTCTCTCTCTCTCTCTCTCTCTCTCTCTCTCTCTCTCTCTCTCTCTCTCTCTCTCTCTCTCCTATTCCTTCTCCCCTCTCTTCTCTGTTCTCTTGTCTCCCCTCTCATCTGCCCTCATGACGGAGATTCACTGGGTATGTCTTCACTGTTTCCTGGTGAGTGAGGTGTGGAGGACAGGTGTGGGCAGGTATGAGCAGGTGTGTGTGTGTGTGGAGGGCAAGTGTGTATGTATGGTGAAATGTGTGTTTGACAGGTGTGGAGTATAGGTGTGTGTATGTGGATAAGTATAAAATGAGGTGTTGGGACAGGTGTGTGTGTGTGTATGTAGGCAACTGTAGAAATCAAGTATGTGTGTAGGCAGGTGTAGAGGGCAGGTATGTGTGGGCAGGCGTAATGAGGGATAGTAAGTGTGGTGAGAGGTAGTGAGGAGTAGTGAGGGTGGTGGGGGATAGTGAGGGGTAATGAGAGTGGTGAGGGGTAGTGAGAGTGGTGAGGGGTAGTGAGAGTGGTGAGGGGTAGTGAGAATGGTGAGGGGTAGTGAGAGTGGTGAGGGGTAGTGAGAGTGGTGAGGGGTAATGAGAGTGGTGAGGGGTAGTGAAAGTGGTGAGGGGTAGTGAGAGTGGTGAGGGGTAATGAGAGTGGTGAGGGTAATGAGAGTGGTGAGGGGTAATGAGTGGTGAGGGTAGTGAGAGTGGTGAGGGTAGTGAGAGTGGTGAGGGGAGTGAGAGTGGTGAGGGGTAGTGAGAGTGGTGAGGAGTAGTGAGAGTGGTGAGGGGTAGTGAGAGTGGTGAGGGGTAGTGAGAGTGGTGAGGGGTAATGAGAGTGGTGAGGGGTAATGAGAGTGGTGAGGAGTAATGAGAGTGGTGAGGGGTAGTGAGAGTGGTGAGGGGTAGTGAGAGTTGTGAGGGGTAGTGAGAGTGGTGAGGGGTAGTGAGAGTGGTGAGGGGTAATGAGAGTGGTGAGGGGTAGTGAGAGTGGTGAGGGGTAGTGAGAGTGGTGAGGGGTAGTGAGAGGTGAGTAAGATCAGAGGGGAAGAGAGGAGGACGAAGGACTGTCAGCAGAGGATCAAGGAAGGAGAGATAGAGAAGAGGAAGAGACAATACGGAAAAGAAAGAGGGGAAACAACATGTGTAATGAAGGGGAATAACGAGCACTAGCCGAGGGGACGAAGAGAGAACAAGAACAAAAGAGACTAAGAGGGGAAGGGAAGAAGAAGAGATGGCGGTGACAAGATGGGAGAGAACAGGTGTGGCATGATAAAGCAGGAAAGGGAGCAAGCACATAAAGGAACCAACAAGATGAGAAGAGAAAAACAGATGAGAAGAAGAAGAATAAGGAGTAAGAGGAGAAGTAGAAAAGAGGAACCACACGACGATAAGGCCAGTGTAATAGATAAACAAGGAATAAAAGTTATAGAACTATACAAAAAGAACTGTACAATGATAACTGTACAAGAACTATACAAAAAGAACTATACAAGAAGACCTATACAAGGAGAGCTGTACAAGGAGGCCTATATAAGAAGAACTGTACAAGGAGAACTGTACAAGGAGAACTATACAAGGAGAACAGTACAAGAAGAATTATACAGGAAGAACGGTACAAGAAGAACTGTACAAGGAGAACTATACAAAAACTATACAAGAACTATAAAAGAAGAACGGTACAAGAAGAACTATACAAGGAGAACTATACAAGAACTATACAAAAACTATACAAGAACTATAAAAGAAGAATTGTTCAAGGAGAACTATACAAGAAGAACTATACAAAAAGAACTGAAGAAGGAGAACTATACAAAAACTATACAAGAAGAACTATACAAGAACAATAAAAGAACTATACAATAATTATACAAGAAGGACTATACAAGAACTATACAAGAAGAACTATACAAGAAAAAACTATACAAGGAGAACTATACAAGAACTACATAGGAAGAGCTATACAAGAAGAACTATACAGC
>WNWK01002493.1:185000-195000 GCA_009830355.1 Cherax destructor | reverse complement strand
TCAGAGGAGACGTGAGGAAGCCCGAGTACGTCAGAGGAGACGTGAGGAAGCCCGAGTACGTCAGAGGACACGTGAGGAAGCCCGAGTACGTCAGAGGACACGTGAGGAAGCCCGAGTACGTCAGAAGACACGTGAGGAAGCCCGAGTACGTCAGAGGAGACGTGAGGAAGCCCGAGTACGTCAGAGGACACGTGAGGAAGCCGAGTACGTCAGATGACACGTGAGGAAGCCCGAGTACGTCAGAGGACACGTGAGGAAGCCCGAGTACGTCAGAGGACACGTGAGGAAGCCCGAGTACGTCAGAGGACACGTGAGGAAGCCCGAGTACGTCAGAGGACACGTGAGGAAGCCCGAGTACGTCAGAGAACACGTGAGGAAGCCCGAGTACGTCAGAGGACACGTGAGGAAGCCCGAGTACGTCAGAGGACACGTGAGGAAGCCCGAGTACGTCAGAGGAGACGTGAGGAAGCCCGAGTACGTCAGAGGACACGTGAGGAAGCCCGAGTACGCCAGAGGACACGTGAGGAAGCCCGAGTACGTCAGACGAGACTTGAGGAAGCCGAGTACGTCAGAGGACACGTGAGGAAGCCCGAGTACGTCAGACGAGACTTGAGGAAGCCCGAGTACGTCAGAGGACACGTGAGGAAGCCCGAGTACGTCAGACGAGACTTGAGGAAGCCCGAGTACGTCAGAAGACACGTGAGGAAGCCCGAGTACGTCAGACGAGACTTGAGGAAGCCCGAGTACGTCAGAGGAGACGTGAGGAAGCCCGAGTACGTCAGAGGAGACGTGAGGAAGCCCGAGTACGTCAGGAGACGTGAGGAAGCCTTCTAACAAGGTAAATGTAAAGAGAAATGCATATTTTTTTTAATCATTAAGAAAGTGAAGAGAGAGAGAGAGAGTGCTAGAGAGAGTGCGAGAGAGAGAGAGTGCGAGAGAGAGAGAGTGCGAGAGAGTGCGAGAGAGAGTGCGAGAGAGAGAGAGTGCGAGAGAGAGAGAGAGTGCGAGAGAGTGCGAGAGAGAGAGAGAGTGCGAGAGAGTGCAGAGAGAGAGAGAGTGCGAAGAGAAGTGCGAGAGAGAGTGCGAAGAGAGCAGAGAGAGAGAGAGTGCGAGAGAGAGAGAGTGCGAGAGAGAGAGAGAGTGCGAGAGAGAGAGAGAGTGCGAGAGAGAGAGAGTGCGAGAGAGAGAGAGTGCGAGAGAGAGAGAGTGCGAGAAGAGAGGAGAGAGAATGCGAGAGGAGAGAGAGTGCGAAGAGAGAGGCGAGAGAGAGAGTGCGAGAGAGAGAGTGCGAGAGAGAGAGAGTGCAGAGAAGAGTGCGAGAGAGAGAGAGTGCGAGAGAGAGAGCATCAAAGTTTCTCATGAGTGTGTGAGCTGAGAGGCACTCCCATCCTCAGGCAGTAATTAACTAGATCCTGTCTTCATGACGCTGATAGGACGTTCCTGACGTCTTCATGACGATGGTGGGACGTTCCTGACGTCTTCATGACGATGGTGGGACGTTCCTGACGTCTTCATGACGATGGTGGGACGTTCCTGACGTCTTCATGACGATGGTGGGACGTTCCTGACGTCTTCATGACGATGGTGGGACGTTCCTGACGTCTTCATGACGATGGTGGGACGTTCCTTACGTCTTCATGACGATGGTGGGACGTTCCTGACGTCTTCATGACGATGGTGGGACGTTCCTTATGTCTTCATGACGATGGTGGGACGTTCCTTACGTCTTCATGACGATGGATGAACGTTCCTTACATCTTCATGACGCTGATAGGACGTTCCTTAATTCTTCATGACGATGGTGGGACGCTACAGAGAGAGAGAGAGAGAGAGAGAGAAACAAAACTTCTCTCCCCGGTGTTTGGAGACGGAATGAAATGTTTTGGTTGTGGGTAGTGAAGAAAATTGTTATGTGGCAGAGTGGCTGAGGAGCGAGCACACAAACCTCGGGTCTTTATATAAACATGGTGCTATTGTGTCTTATAGAGGGGGAGGGGGAGGGAATAGTGGGGTGATCATTGAGCTTAGGTGGGGGAAGGTGTGGGGTGATCATTGAGCCGCGTTGGGGGGAGGAACGAGTGGGGAAATCATTGGGCAGTAGGGAGGGGAGAGGTGGCGAGGGGAAAGTGGGGAGAGGAGAGGTGGAGAAAATATCAAGGGGAAGACTTGCTGACGAATCAGTGTATTGGCTTAAAAGCTATAGATGAGTATACACCACTCTCCTGGATAGCCTGCCTTTCCTCACCTCATCGTCTACCATTTAAGACGATGTAGAGAAGAGTGCAGGAAACCCATCTCTCGCCTCGACCCGGCCTGGTTGCATCTGTCATTCCAACAGTCTTCGATGCAGGATAGATGAGGCTGTTACGTACAAGGCCAATGTTATGTTTTCAGATCCCTTATCTAGCCTAACATTCTGGACCACTATTATACCACAAGACGGGCATCTATCAGACTCCTCGATTTGACCACATCCAGAAAATTATCTAACATAACGTAGTGAAATCATGTCAGCTGACCTCACTAAGCTCTGACTTATAGAGGGATCCAACCTGGGTATGCTGGTACCTCGTCTCTGGCTTCCTCTGAACAGTTCCATGGTTCATTACTTTGTGTTTGGTGGGACTGGACTCCAACAGCTATTTGCCTCACCATTCATTCTATGATTCTAAATCTTGCAGTTCCTTGAAGTCCTGATCCTTTAATGTTCTTCTTGGGTTGCACACACACACACACACACACACACACACACGCACACACACACACACACACACACGCACATACACACACACACACACACACACCACACGCACACACACACACACACGCACGAATTCAGAATAGGGAGGTATACCAACAAGTGCTGGATGAAATACACACAACCGAGGAGGAGGTGAAGAAGCTGCTATGTGAACTCGATACCTCAAAAGCGGTGGGACCGGACAACATTTCTCCGTGGGTCCTTAGAGAGGGAGCAGAGATGTTGTGTGTGCCACTAACACAAATCTTCAACACATCCATTGAAACTGGGCAACTACCTGAGGCGTGGAAGATGGCAAATGTAGTCCCAATTTTTAAGAAAGGAGACAGACACGAGGCATTAAACTACAGACCTGTGTCACTGACGTGTATAGTATGCAAAGTCATGGAGAAGATCATCAGGAGGAGAGTGGTGGAGCACCTAGAAAGACACAAGCTTATAAACGACAACCAGCACGGTTTCAGGGAAGGAAAATCCTGTGTCACAAACCTACTGGAGTTTTATGACAAGGTAACAGAAGTAAGACACGAGAGAGAGGGGTGGATAGACTGCATTTTTTTGGACTGCAAGAAGGCGTTCGACACAGTTCCTCACAAGAGGTTAATGCAAAAGCTAGAGGATCAGGCACACGTAACAGGAAAAGCACTGCAATGGATCAGAGAATATCTGACAGGGAGGCAACAACGAGTCATGGTACGTGACGAGATGTCAGAGTGGGCACCTGTGACGAGTGGAGTTCCACAAGGGTCAGTCCTAGGACCTGTACTGTTTTTGGTATATGTGAATGACATAACGGAAGGGATAGACTCAGAAGTGTCCCTGTTTGCAGATGATGTGAAGTTAATGAGAAGAATCAAATCAGTCGAGGATCAGGCAGGACTACAAAGAGACCTGGACAGGCTGCAAGCCTGGTCCAGTAACTGGCTCCTTGAATTTAACCCTGCCAAATGTAAAGTCATGAATATCGGGGAAGGGCAAAGAAGACCGCAGACAGAGTATAGTCTAGGTGGCCAAAGACTGCAAACCTCACTCAAAGAAAAAGATCTTGGGGTGAGTATAATACCGAGCACATCTCCTGAGGCACACATCAATCAGATAACTGCTGCAGCATACGGGCGGCTGGCAAACCTAAGAATAGCGTTCCAATACCTCACTAAGGAATCATTCAAGACTCTGTATACCATATACGTCAGGCCCATACTGGAGTATGCAGCACCAGTTTGGAACCCACACCTGGTCAAGCACGTCAAGAAATTAGAGAAAGTGCAAAGGTTTGCAACAAGCACCCTCTCACAAGGCCAATCATCCTTAAGGAAATGACCCAAGTCATTGGACGAATGAGAAATAAGGCCCCTGGACCCTCAGGCATAACAGTAAAACAGATAAAATACCTACCCCGTAATTGCAAGATGTCCCTATTAAACATCTTAAATGCTATCCTGGCGTCTGGCTACTTCCCTACATCATTTAAAACAGCTAAGATGATCTTCATCTCTAAACCCAATAAGGACACCCGTAACCCAGAAAATTACAGACCTATCTCTCTACTAGAAGTCGCTGGCAAAGTCTTTGAGAAAATCATTTCCAATAGACTGAACTACTACATTGAATTTAATCACTTTTTCTCAGAAAAACAGTTTGGTTTCAGGTCCCATCGTGGAACGCAGCATGCTATCAACATCATCTATGATGCTGCTGTAAGCCTGAGGAATCAAGGACACCTGGCCCTAATTGCAACGAGGGACGTTCACAAAGCCTTCGACAGCCTCTGGCACGATGGGCTTATATTTAAACTTGCTGATCTACCAGATCATAACTGGACCTTTCTCAGGCTAATATTCAATTTCCTAACAGGCCGAAGAATCATCCCCAACTTTAATGGCAAATCGGCAGTCCCTTTCACCCCAACAGCTGGAGTACCTCAAGGCTCATGCCTTAGCCCCATACTCTTCAATATCTATGTAAATGACCTCCCGCAACCAGAACATAATGACACCATCATCACCCAATTTGCAGACGACGTGATTCATGTTGTGTCATCCGCCCCCATAACAGGTGCAACAAAATACAGGAGAGTAATAGCGAAAATGAATGAAGAATTACGAAGAACTGCTAATTGGGAGAAAAGTGGAGAATCACAACTAACCCAGAAAAAGTCCTCATTAGCACCATTGGCTGTCTCCCAGAAACCATAGAAGACAAAGGAGGTATCTCCATAAGAGGATCACGGGTCGGTATCAGAAACCCTAACAAAATCCTGGGATATGAGATCGACAGATTACTTAACTCCACTTCTCACATCTCTAAAAAAGTGAATCTAGCTAAAGCCGCCTCAGCCAACTATTCAGATTCAAAGAAGCCCCCCGCCCCCCACATCAAGAAGCACCTCTACAAGATGATGATCAGACCTCTGTTGGAATATCCTTGCGTACCACTATCACTTACAACTAAAACCAACAGGCTGCGGCTTCAACGAGTCCAGAACAAAGCCCTCCGCTTTATCACTGGGACCAGATTAAGAGACAGAATCAGAACTGAAGACCTACATATACAACAAGAACTCGATGCAATTAATGTAAGGATAGATAAACTAGCGAAAAGACAGCTATACGACATGCAAGAATTATATGTACCTGATAGAGAACACCCCCCACAACCGGTAAACACAACCGACTATGTCATCACCACACCTCCCCACCGAACCTAAAGAATGACTCTGCAGCAAAGAGTTAGGCGCTACATCCACAATGACAACTACCCACGACCCAGAATCCTGAGTGATCTCCCGTCGAACCAGAAGAGTGGTACCACCAGTCCCAGTCTATGTTCAACAACATAGATAAATACTCCCCATTTATGGGTGACCTACCTTCTCCAAACTACATATTACAACTACCATTGTAACACCTACGACCTTCCTATTTTAGGACACCACCTCAGAAACTGCTTGAACAACTCCGGGCTAGCTACCAACAACATCAAAAGCCCTTCAACTACCACCTATTGAAACTGCTCCTCCAGTACCGGGCTAACCACCATCAACACCGAATGCCCAGAAACTACAACCTTTTGCGGCAGCCTTTCCCGAAAAAAAAAAAAAAAAAAAAAAAAATTACTATAAATAGTATGCATTCTCCCAACTCAGTGTCATGCTGTGATACAGTAGTATACCTGTGTGCAACTGATGGGGTGAAGGCATATCCTCCTCATAAAATTTACTTATGTATTACTCTACATACACACACACTTATTATGTTGCGCCAAAGTGGATAGGCCACTTACCTTTATAACCCTAACCTCCCCCTCTCCCCCCCACCTATTTCCCAATTTCCATCCTTACCCATCCTTCTTCCTTCCCCATCTTACCGACGCTCTGGTCAATCAAGCTCAAGAACCTAATCGGCGCGACATATATATATATACATATATATATATATATATATATATATATATATATATATATATATATATATATATATAGGATATATATATATATATATATATATATATATATATATATATATATATATATATATATATATATATATATATATATATATATATATATTTGGGGAGAAATAAATAGGACTAAGTCAGAAGTATCTGAGAGAGATAGAGTTAAGGAAGGGGTAGCAATAATGTTGAAGGATCAGTTATGGAAGGAGAATATTGAATATAAATATGTAAATTCAAGGATTATGTGGATTAAAATAAGGGTCGGATGCAAAAAGTGGGTCATAATAAGTGTGTATACACCTGGAGAAGAGAAGAGTGTAGAGGAGAGAGAGAAATTTTGGGAGATGTTAAGCGAGTGTGTAGAAACTTATGAACCAAGTGAGAGAGTAATTGTGGTAGGGGACCTAAATGCTAAAGTAGGAGAAATATGTAGAGAGGGTGTGGTAGGTAAGTTTGGAGTGCCAGGTGTAAATGATAATGTGGGCCCTTTGAACTTTGTATAGAGAGGGGTTTCGTTATAGGTAATACATATTTTAAGAAAAAGAGGATAAATAAGTAAACAAGATATGATGTAGGGCGTAATGACAATAGTTTGCTGGACTACATGTTGGTAGATAAAAGACTGTTGAGTAGACTTCAGGATGTACATGTTCATAGAGGGGCCACAGATATATCAGATCACTTTTTAGTTGTGGCTACAGTGAGAGTAAAAGGTAGATGGGATACAAGGAAAATAGAAGCAGCAAGTAAGAGAGAGGTGAAGGTTTATAAGCTAAAAGAGGAGGCAGTTAGGGTAAGATATAAACAACTATTGGAGGCTAGATGGGCTAATGAGAGTATAGGCAATTGGGTCGAAGATGTATGGGGTAAGTTTAAGAATGTAGTGTTAGAGTGTTCAGCAGAAGTTTGTGGTTACAGGAAAGTTGGTGCGGGACGGAAGAAGAGCGATTGGTAGAATGATGATGTAAAGAGAGTAAGGGAGAAAAAGTTAGCATATGAGATGTTTTTACAAAGTAGAAGTGATGCAAGGAGGGAGTAGCATATAGAGAGAAAAAGAGAGATTAGGAGAGTGGTGAAGCAATGTAAAAAAAGAGCAAATGAGAGAGTGGGTGAGATGTTATCAACAAATTTTGTTGAAAATAAGAAAAAGATTTAGAGTGAGATTAATAAATTGAGGAAGCCTAGGGAACAAATGGATTTGATAGTTAAAAATAGGAGAGGAGAGTTATTAAATGGAGAGTTAGAGGTATCAGGAAGATGGAGGGAATATTTTGAGGAATTGTTAAGTGTTGATGAAGATAGGGAAGCTGTGATTTCGTGTATAGGGCAAGGAGGAATAACATCTTGTAGGAGTGTGGAAGAGCCAGTTGTGAGTGTGGGAAAAGTTCGTGAGACAGTGGGTAGAATGAAAGTAGGTAAAGCAGCTGGGATTGATGGGATAAAGATAGAAATGTTGAAAGAAGGTGGGGATATAGTTTTGGAGTGGTTAATGCTTTTATTTAATAAATGTATGGAAGAGGGTAAAATACCTAGGGATTGGCAGAGAGCATGCAGAAAATGTTCTCTGTTGAGTATACCTGGTAAAGTGTTTGGTAGTTATTGTTGAAAGAATTAAGAGCAAGACGGAGAGTAGGATAGCAGATGAAGAGGAGGCTTTAGGATAGGTAGGGGGTGTGTAGACCAAGTGTTTACAGTGAAACATATAGCTGAACAGTATTTAGATAAGGGTAAAGAGGTTTTTGTGGCATTTATGGATTTGGAAAAGGCGTATGACAGGGTGGATAGGGATCTTAATGTGGCAGATGTTGCAAATGTATGGAATAGGAGGTAGATTACTGAAAGCAGTGAAGAGTTTTTACGAGGATAGTGAGGCTCAGGTTAGAGTGTGTAGGAGAGAGGGAGATTATTTCCCAGTAAAAGTAGACCTTAGACAAGGATGTGTGATGTTACCATGGTTGTTCAATATATTTATAGATGGAGTTGTAAGAGAAGTGAATGCTTGGGTGTTGGCAAGAGGTGTGGGGTTAAAAGAATCTAACACAAAGTGGGAGTTGTCACAGTTGCTCTTTGCTGATGACACTGTGCTTTTGGAAGATTCTGAAGAGAAGTTGCAGAGGTTGGTGGATGAGTTTGGTAGGGTATGTAAAAGAAGGAAATTGAAAGTGAATATAGGAAAGAGTAAGGTGATGAGGATAACAAAAAATTAGGTGACGAAAGATTGGATATCAGATTGGAGGGAGAGAGTAAGGAGGAGGTGAATGTATTCAGGAGTGCACTTAGGAGTCTGTGGAGACAAAGAACTTTGTCCATGGAAGCAAAGTGGGGAATGTATGAGAGTATAGTTATACCAACGCTCTTATATGGGTGTGAAACATCGGTGGTGAATGTTGCAACAAGGAGAAGGCTGGAGGCAGTGGAGATGTTGTGTCTGAGAGCAATGTGTGGTGTGAATATAATGCAGAGAATTTGTAGTTTGGAAATTAGGAGGAGGTGCGGGATTGCCAAAACTATTATCCAGAGGGCTGAGGAGGGGTTACTGAGATAGTTCGGACATGTAGAGAGGGTGGAACAAAATAGAATGACTTCGAAAGTGTGTAAATCTGTAGTGGAGGGAAGGGAAGGCAGGGTAGGGGTCGGCCTAGGAAAAGTTGGACGGAGTAAAAGAGGTTTTGTATGCGAGGGGCTTTGACTTCCAGCAAGCATGCATAAGCGTGTTAGATAGCGAATGGAAACAAATGGTTTTTAGGACTTGACGTGCTGTTGGAGTGTGAGCAAGGTAACATTTATGAAGGGATTCAGGGAAACCGGCAGGCCGGAATTGAGTCCTGGAGATGGGAAGTACAGTGTCTGCACTCTGAAAGAGGGGTGTTAATGTTGCAGTTTTATAACTGTAGTGTAAGCCCGCCTCTGGCAAGACAGTGATGGAGTGAATGATGATGAAAGTTTTTCTTTTTCGGGACACCCTGCCTTGGTGGGAGAAGGCCGATGTGTTATATATATATATATATATATATATATATATATATATATATATATATATATATATATATATATATATATATATATATATATGCAAAAAGATCACAGTAAACAGGTGATATCAAAATATGCAAACAACCACTATGAAAAATAGAAGAATTCCAAGCCTTTCGTGACTACTCACATTATGTGAGTAGTCACGAAAGCGCTTGGAATTCTTCTATTTTTCATAGTGGTTGTTTTGCATATATATATATATATATATATATATATATATATATATATATATATATATATATATATATTTGTGTGCGTATATGTGTGTTTATGCACACATGTTTATACTTATTAATGCATCTTGTACTCAGCAAAATTCATGAAGGGAGAGTCTAGTTCTCACTGGGACAGAGTCAGCAAGACATCCTCTTAGGGCAAGTGTTCCACAAGGAAGTGTGCTGGGACCATTGTTATGGAATGTCTACTTCAATGACCTTCATCTCATCCTAGAATCCCATGCATATGCAGACGACTGTACTCTGACATTTACTTATCCAAGAGAGGAAATGCCAGCTGTTCTAAGCTACATCAATCACCAGCTAAAAGCTATATCAGCCTGGGGAAACCTATGGCAGGTAACATTTGCGCATTAGAAAACACAAATGATATGGTCTCTAGGCACCGTGATGGTAATGCTCCAGCAGTAGTGATTATAAATAGGAGGGTGTTGGTGCCCGGGGACGAAGTTTATATCCTTGGGGTGAAATATGACTCCATTTTGACCATGAAGAACCACGTTGTAAACTT
>WNWK01002493.1:122500-180000 GCA_009830355.1 Cherax destructor | reverse complement strand
TACAATATTACTGGCACCACTACTAACACTACTTCTGGCACCTATACTAGCACCACTACTGGCACCATACTAGCTCCACTTCTGGCACCACTACTGGAACCAGTACTAGTACCAATTCTTGCACAACTACTGGCACTACTTCTATCACCATTACTGACATCACTACTAGCACTACTTCTAGCACTACTACTGGCACCACTACTGGCACCATTACTGGCACCACTACTAGCACTACTACTGGCACCACTACTAGCACCACTACTAGCACCACCACTGGCATCACTACTGTCACCACTACAAGCACCACTACTAGCACCACTACTAGCACCACTACTGGAAACACTACTGGCACCACTACTAGCACCACTAATAGCACTACTAATAGCACCACTAATGGCTCCACTACTAGCACCACTACTGGCACCACTACTAGCACCACTACTGGCACCTCTACAGGCACCACTACTGGCATCACTACTGGCACCACTACCAGCACCACTACTGGCACCACTACTGCACCACTACTAGCACCACTACTAGTACTAATACTAACACCACTAATAGCACCAATACTAACACCACCACTAGCACCACTACTAGCACCACTACTGGCACCACTACTGGCACCACTACTAGCTCCACTTCTGGCACCACTACTGGAACCACTACTAGTACCAATTCTAGCACAACTACTGGCACCACTACTAGCACCACTACTGGCACCACTACTGGCATCACTACTAACACCACTACTAGCACCACCACTGGAATCACTACTGGCACCACTACTAGCACCACTACTGGTACCACTACTGGCTCCACTAATAGTACCAGTAATAGCACCAATAATAGCACAACTACTGGCTCCACTACTAGCACCACTACTGGCACCACTACTATCACCACTACTGGCACCACTATTGGCATCACTACTAGCACCAATACTAACACCACTACTACAATATTACTGACACCACTACTAGCCCCACTACTAGCAACGCTACTGGCACCACTACTAGCGGCATTACTGGCACCACTACTTGCGGCATTACTGGCACCACTACTAGCACCATTACTAGCAACACTACTGGTACCACTACTAGCAGCAGTACTAGCAACACTACTGGTACCACTACTAACTCCACTACTAGCACAACTACTGGTGCCACTACTAGCACCTCTATTTGTACCACTACTGGCACTACTACTTTAACCGCTACTGGCACCGCTACTCTCACCACTACTGGCACCACTACTAGCACCATTAGTGGCACCACTACTGGCAATACTACTGGCACCACTACTGACACCACTACTAGCACCACTACTAGAACCACTACTTGTACCACTACTAGCACAACTACTAGTACCACTACTATCACCACTACTGGCACCACTACTAGCACCACTTCTGGCACCACTATTGGCATCACTACTAGCACCAATACTAACACCGCTACTACATTATTACTGGCACCACTACTAGCCCCACTACTGGCAACGCTACTGGCACCACTACTAGCGGCATTACTGGCACTACTACTTGCAGCATTACTGGCACCACTACTGGCGGCACTACTAGGACCTCTACTGGCACCACTACTGGCACCTCAATTAGCACCACTACTGGCACCACTACTTGTACCATTACTAGCACAACTACTAGTACTACTACTAGAACCACTACTGGCACCAATACTAGCACCACTACAGGCACCAATACTAGCACCACTACTGGCACACTTCTGGCCTGGGGAGGGGGGAGAGAGGTGACAGCAGCAGGCAGGGTATGTGGGGTAATGAAGGAAGGGGAAATGAATGAGAAAGAGGAAGGGGGAGGAAAAAAAAGAGGGCATAGAGGGTGGATTAGGGGAAGATATCGGGTATAGAGGGGAACTTGAGAGAGATGATCAAGGTGCGGAGTAATGTGAGGGGAAAGCAGAATAAGGCAGAAACATCAGCAGAGGGGAAGGAGAGCAGGTGGACACTAGGGGAAAGACAGGGTGAGCAGGGAAAAAAGGGGAAGTATAAATGGGAAGGGAAGAAGGGAAAGACAGAGACAGACAGACAGACAGACTGAATGACAGAGACAGATTCAGTCAAGCAGACAGACAGAGAAACGTGAAGCCACAGATACAGTTGCGACATGACGAAGGTCTAAGGACAGACCGAAACATCGCCTCAACTTTCATTCGAGACGTGTGAGTATTTTGCGATATGCTGCAGCCACCATACTTGTCTTCTCCAGCAACAGACTGTAATCGTTGCAAAAACCGTCACACAGAGTGATTCCTTCAGTAACGAACTTCAAGAATTGCCTTCACACTCTTAGTGAGAGTTGTAATGATCTCCAGAACGCTGGTAACAGTTGCTGGGTCTACCTGGTGAGGGGCAGAGCTTCACCGTGCTGGTGTAGGAGACAGTAATATCTGCTGCTCACCTGATGACTCTACCTTCACAGGTGTACCATGTTGGTTTGAAGGAATTTCCTGGCAAAGAGGCTCTCAGAGGCTCGTTGATCCTCGTTGAACCTGGTGATAATACTTCTGCAAGACTCGTTAGTCTCTTGTGAGGCAGTCAACGAGGACTCACTGCAGGGTTTCTCTGTGTAAAGGAAGTAGTGAGGGGGTAAAGGAGAGGTGAAGGAGTGAGGGTTGAGGAGGAAGGAAGGTAGGGAGGGAGGTAGTGAAGGAAGGAGCCAGGTTCGGAGCTGTAAAGTTCACGTTGACCTTCCTCTCCATCTATCTTCCATGCTCACATT
The DNA here is from genome assembly GCA_009830355.1 of Cherax destructor. Taxonomy (NCBI): domain Eukaryota; kingdom Metazoa; phylum Arthropoda; class Malacostraca; order Decapoda; family Parastacidae; genus Cherax; species Cherax destructor. The sequence continues at coordinate 177,239 of WNWK01002493.1, read as the reverse complement.
TATGCTTTATGTATGTGTGGTAGCTGTCTTGTTAGTTCACCTGGTTTGTCCTCCACCTAACTCCACCACCTGCTGCACCTCCACCACCTGACTCTACCACCTGCAACTCAACCAGGTGCAGCTTCACTTTGCAAGACGTGCGGGTACGTGAGTCCCGTCACTACACTTGCAACACCAGACTGTCAAACAGCTTCATCAAGCACCTTCACAAACTCAAAGTGATCTAAAGATTCCCAACAAGAAGAGTCCTGCAGCTGAAAGACAAGATGTGAGAGACTAAAGGAGCGAACCTCTCTCTCTCTGTCTCTGTCTCTATCTCTCTCTCACTGTCTGTCTGTCTGTCTGTCTGTCTCTCTCTCTCTGTCTCTGTCTCTATCTCTCTCTCACTGTCTGTCTGTCTGTCTGTCTCTCTCTCTCTCTCTCTCTCTCTCTCTCTCTCTCTCTCTCTCTCTCTCTCTCTCTCTCTCTCTCTCTCTCTCTCTCTCTCTCTCTCTCTCTCCCACACACACACACACACATTGCAGCAATTTAAACTTGGGATAAATTAGTCTGCCTTTAAAACAAAAAGTTTACATAATACTATGCTTAAGCAGAAGCTGCAACAACAACAACAACAGACAAAAATAACAACAACAACTGCAGTAACAACAACAACAGAAACAATAACAACAACACCGACAACAACAAAAGCAGCAGCAGTAACAATAACAACAACAGCAACTACAAAAGCTGAAGCAGCAACAATAACAACAACAACGACAATAACAACAACGACAACAACAATATCAACAACAGCAACAACAACAGAAGCATCAGCAACAACAACATCAACATAAGCAGCAGCAGGAGCAGCAGCAACAACAGAAGCAACAACAACAGCAACAACAACGGCAGCAACAGCATCAACAACAACAGCAGCAACAACAACAGCACCAGCATCAACAACAACAACAGCAGCAACAACAACAACAGCAGCAACAACAACAACAACAACAACAACAGCAGTAACAACAGCAGCAGCAACAACGGAAACAACAGCAACAATAACAGCAGGAACAACAGCAGCAACAACAGCAGCAGAAGCAACAGAAGCAGCAGCAACAACAACAACAGCAACGACAGCAGCAGCAGCAACAACAGCAGCAACAACAGCACAGCAGCAACAACAGCAGCAGCAACAACAGCACAGCAGCAACAACAGCAGCAGCAGCAACAACAGTAGCAGCAGCAACAACAACAACAGCAACGACAGCAGCAGCAACAACATCAGCAGCAACAACAGCAGCAGCAACAACAGCACAGCAGCAACAACAACAGCAGCAGAAACAACAGCAACAACAGCAACGACAGCAGCAGCAGCAACAACAGCAGCAACAACAACAGCAACAACACAACAGCAGCAACAACAGCAGCAACAGCAGCAGCAACAACAACAACACAAGCAACAACACCAGCAACAACGGCAACAGCAGCAACAACAGCAGCAGCAACAGCAACAACAGCAGCAGCAACAAGAGTAGCAGCAAGAACAACAGCAGCAGCAACAACAACACCGGCAACAACAACAGCAACAACAACACCGGCAATAACAACAACAGCAGCAACAACAACAGCTGGGGACTAGCTATCTACTGCTCCAGAGATTCAAGGAAGAAGTATCAAGCACACAGAAATGGCGACTGCTAAGGCTTATGTAGCAGTCATCATTATCATCATCATCATCATCATCATCATCATCATCACCATCATCATCACCATCATCATCATCATCATCATCATCATCACCATCATCATCATATTGTCATCATCACTATCAACATCATCATTAAAACCATTATAATTGAACATAAAATTCTCTCTCTCTCTCTCTCTCTCTCTCTCTCTCTCTCTCTCTCTCTCTCTCTCTCTCTCTCTCTCTCTCTCTCTCTCTCTCTCTCTCTCTCTTAACTTTATCTGGTGGTTGTTCTGAAATAAAAAGTTTGCCTCAAGGTAGCAAGTTGAGTGAGGGATCAAACTGAGGTTTGACAGTCTGTGCAGAAGAGACTGACTTAACTCTTGTCAGGAGCTGGCTCCTGGTCCCTGTGGCGGAGAGAGAGAGAGAGAGAAGAGAAGATAGTTAGGTGCTGACCTACAGTCAGCATTTGTTTGTGTGCATTCTCTCTCTCTCTCTCTCTCTCTCTCTCTCTCTCCTCTCTCTCTCTCTCTCTCTCTCTCTCTCTCACGTAGAGATATTTTTCCTCACTTGGCACTATGGAGTCTGAGACGCCGTGGACCTCATTAAGTATTCACCACTGGACCAATCAGATGATTCAATCATTCACTCGTTACCATGATTGCTAGTTAGCACAGGAAGGCCAATTAATAATTCAAATGAGGGTGATTAAAGAGACCAAGATAATTAGGACATTATAGCAGCCATACCGTGAGGGTCAATCACGTACCGATGTAATAATGATTACATTAGTTGTGTGTATGTCAGCGCCATCTATGACTCAGGTCCCTAACTAACGAGAGGGGGTGATTGATGAAGTGTGTACGTTATCGCCATCTATGAACCAGGTCCCTAACTAAAGAGGGGATGGAGTGATTGAAGTGTGTATGTTAGCGCCATCTATGAACCAGGTCCCTAACTAACGGGAGGGCGGGTGTGAATCGTTTTCGTGTCGTACAGGTATCTCTTTCTTTTCTCTTCTATTTTCTCTTTGCTTGTTTACCGTGTCCTGGGTCAGTCCTCGGTTAGTTCTGAAATCGTACGTATTTTGTCTTTCAAGGACACCGCTGCTGATCATGGTGGTGGTGGTGTTTATGTTGTACTGACTTTGTTGAAGAATGAGACACTTATGCAAAATTTTGGAATCTTTATTGAGGAAACGTTTCGCCAGTCAGTGACTTCTTCATTCCAATACCGAGAAGAACGGTGTAAATAGATGAGGAGTTTGAGGTAATCAGTCCCTCAGCCTGCCATCGATGTGTTCAGCCCATCAGTCTTGAAGAAAGTACAATATATGGTCGGAGAAGTGGCTTATATTTTGTAGTCAGGTGAGTTGAAGCAGGAGGATGCGGAGTCACAGTGGAACCATGATCCCATGATGTTGCAGTGTATCAAGATCCCATGTTGCAGTGTCTGACAGATCCCATGTTTCAGTGTCTTGACAGATCCCATGATGTTGCAGTGTCTGACAGATCCCATGATGTTGCAGTGTCTGACAGATCCCATGATGTTCCAGTGTCTGACAGATCATATGATGTTGCAGTGTCTGACAGATCCCATGATGTTCCAGTGTCTGACAGATCATATGATGTTGCAGTGTCTGACAGATCCCATGATGTTGCAGTGTCTGACAGATCATATGATGTTGCAGTGTCTGACAGATCATATGATGTTGCAGTGTCTGACATGTGATAAATGGTTTAGGAAACTGTCAAGTTGAAGAATGAGATGTTGATGCAACATTTTGGAATCCTTATTGAGGAAACGTTTCGCAACACAGTGGCTTCATCAGTCCAATACGAAGAAGAATGATGTAAATGTAAATAGGATCTTGATACAAGGAATTCTTAAACATTTGTCTAGCAGTAGTAGTAGCAGTAGCAGTAGCAGTAGTAGTAGCAGTAGTAGTAGCAGTAGTAGTAGCAGTAGTAGTAGCAGTAGTAGTAGCAGTAGTAGTAGCAGTAGCAATAGTATGAACTGTTGATTTTGTAGATCCACTCACGCCTACCTTCGACTGTGTTCAGTGACTATCCTGTGACTATCCTGTGACTATCTTGCTTTCTATAGGAAAAGTAGTACTACTTTTCGTCAAGTCGATAAGCGCACTGACACTCAAAGGTCCGGGTTCATCATTGGCATTGTTTATATCCAAAAAAACAATTTTTGTTTTTAAATCGCCTTTTCAAACACTAAGCGTCTCAGAGTCTCCCTGGTGGGAAACCCGAGAGACCCAGCCACCACCGCTTCATCTTGAGAAAACCAACACACTGATTTACTCTGTGGCGCATCAGTCTCCATATGCGGTACCTGAGACCAGTGGTACCTACCTACTGTACCGTCAGGACTCCATCACTGTGACTTACATTATGATCCCTCAGAGTCCTGTCCCGTGTATTCAACAAGTTTTTCCTCTCAAATCATCTACGACCTTCAGGACCCTTCAAGCACCTACACTCACCATCAGCTAATTCTGTTAGTCGTTTCTTAGGTCTTTATATATTATTATCGCCATTTTAACCTTTGCTTTAGTGTCGTTTTTTGCTGTATAATATTCACAAATTCTCTCTGAAATTATTGTTATTTTACGGAAATTTTTGTTTCATATTTTTTTTCGAAAAAGTGAAAGAACGACTGCAAGAATCTTTATAGATGGGAAGCCGACGTTGACCTTACATCTCGTGACCTTTATCTTACATCTCGTGACCTTTAACTTACAACTGGCGGCATTTATCTTGCATCTGGCGACCTTTAACTTATATCTACGACCTTTAACTTATATCTAGTGACCTTGCCCTTGCGTTTAGTGACCTTGGCCTTACATCTGGCGACCTTGACCTTACATCTGGCGACCTTGACCTTACACAGCACCATTATAACTGCGTTATATTTGCATTTATGCAGTTATGGTTGTAATAATAATGATACAGCAATTATATCCTCTACTGGTTGGCACAGTACATATGCAGTCAGCGCACTGTACCAACAATCAGCGCACTGTACCAACAATCAGCGCACTGTACCAACAATCAGCGCACTGTACCAACAATCAGCGCACTGTACCAACAATCAGCGCACTGTACCAACAATCAGCGCACTGTACCAACAATCAGCGCACTGTACCAACAATCAGCGCACTGTACCAACAATCAGCGCACTGTACCAACAATCAGCGCACTGTACCAACAATCAGCGCACTGTACCAACAATCAGCGCACTGTACCAACAATCAGCGCACTGTACCAACAATCAGCGCACTGTACCAACAATCAGCGCACTGTACCAACAATCAGCGCACTGTACCAACAATCAGCGCACTGTACCAACAATCAGCGCACTGTACCAACAATCAGCGCACTGTACCAACAATCAGCGCACTGTACCAACAATCAGCGCACTGTACCAACAATCAGCGCACTGTACCAACAATCAGCGCACTGTACCAACAATCAGCGCACTGTACCAACAATCAGCGCACTGTACCAACAATCAGCGCACTGTACCAACAATTAGCGCACTGTACCAACAATCAGCGCACTGTACAACAATAGCGCACTGTACCAACATCAGCCACTCAAAATCAGCGCACTGTACCAACAATCAGCGCACTGTACCAACAATCAGCGCACTGTACCAACAATTAGCGCACTGTACCAACAATCAGCACACTGTACCAACAATCAGCGCACTGTACCAACAATTAGCGCACTGTACCAACAATCAGCGCACTGTACCAACAATCAGCTCACTGTACCAACAATCAGCCACTGTACCAACAATCAGCGCACTGTACCAACAAACAGGGCACTGTACCAACAATCAGGGCACTGAACCAACAATCCACTAAATATACCTCCAGTAAACTCAAAATACCTCTAGTCATTCTTGGCACCTGTATCTCATTGTGTTCTGGCACCTTTGTGCCTGTTATATGCTCTGGGTGTCATTAAGCGTTGGCTCCAAGCTGCTGCAACGAACTCGAAGATTCGTTTATCATATATTGTGTCAATTGTATGCATATGCCCCTGGTATTATTTGGTTCATGTGTGTTTCTGGCGATAGATTCTGTGTGATGCTAACCTCCAGCTTTCTCGTCATTGATTTCTTAATTCTGTTCCTCCGTCGCTGTGTTTGTCTTCTCTATTATATATTTTTTTAACTTTCATTAAGTGAACTTGAAACAAATGGATTATAACAGCGAAGAAGAGAGGTTACAAAACAAGCTTTTATTTAGACACCTGGTGAAACTCTATTAAGACATTATCGCACCAAAAAGCTTGTTAACACAAATGGGATTGAACTCCAGCAGCTAATTTTCTGGCCACCACTGAAGCGCTCCATGTCTGAGTGTAGTTCTTGGTAGTTGATGTATTAATCGCTTGTTTATTGCATTTATTGTTTTAATCGCTTGTTTATTGATATATATATATATATATATATATATATATATATATATATATATATATATATATATATATATATATATATATATATATACATATATATATATATATATATATATATATATATATATATATATATATATATATATATATATATATATATATATATATATATATATATTCAAGACCTCCGCTAAATGATATTATGAATTAAAGTGGTTAAAAAATCTAAGACAGATCTCAAAACATTCTTTTAAGTAAGGAACAAAGCTCAAGGGTAAAAAAATGAATAGGTCCACGTAAAACTAATTCTAAACAGCTTACTAAACAAGAAATTTACTCTCTTAGAAAACAGAAAACAGATGTGTCCAGTCGTTTACAAATACGAGGAAGAATGTAGGTCCCAGTGCTGATCCTTGATGGACCCCACTAGTTATGCATTTAGATACGTCTTTATGCATACTATCAAGTCTTTGTATTTCATTAATTAGTCAGCTGTATGGTACTGCATCTAAGGCCTTCTGTCCATATAAGAATATAGAGTTCGTCCATCTATAACGTGTGTGTGTGTGTTTACTCACCTAGTTGTGGTTGCAGGTGTCGAGTCATAGCTCCTGGCCCCGTGTGTGTGTGTGTGTGTGTGTGTGTGTGTGTGTCTTGTCATCCAGAGGTCACCGTCAACTAATTTGGTTCCTACAACCAGGCAATTGAGAAACTTGTTATTGCTGCATTAGAATACAAGATTACAACTCCTTGAGAAGTTTGTTAATGACGTGTATGTGTGTGTGTGTTTGTTTGCTCACCTATTTGTGATTGCACGGGTCGAGTCACAGCTCTTGGCCCCATGTGTATATGAGAGACAGATTCAGTAAACAAAGCCTTTCTCTTTAAAAGAAGTTTTATTTAATATATATATATATATATATCAATGAAACCACGAAACAAGTGGTACTGCGGCAGGCCAGGATTCTACCCCACGACACATTGTCCCCCCCTCAAGAGACAACACAACGTACATGTCACCCTATCCACTACGCCATCGATCCTACAAGCAACATGAGACTAGCGAACTAGCCTTGTTTCATGTTACGAGAACACTCATGGCAGTGGATGCTCAAGGATTAATTTCAGCCTCCTCCTGTTTGAATACCCGCCTCCACAAGTGTCCTCGCAACATGAAACAAGACTAGTTCGCTAGTCTCATGTTATTTGTAGGATTGTTGGAGTAGTGGATAGGGTGACACGTACGTTGTGTTGTCTCTTGAGGCAGGACAATGTGTCGTGGGGTCGAATCCTGGCCTGCCGCAGTTTGGTAAATATATATATATATATATATATATATATATATATATATATATATATATATATATATATATAAAATGGGGTCCACCTCTGGTGTAAATTGTGGGTCCCATAGCCTCGGAGAAGTGGATAAAAAGGCTTCAAGGAAGAATATTTAGATGTCTTTCTGAAGCCGTTTGAATATTCCACTTCCCCTACCACCCCATCTTTTATTAAATATATATAAAATTTATTTCAAGATACAATACATTGTCAAAATACATTAACAAGAATACAATAGTGAGTAAAACAACATAGATGACAACTCAGAGCTACATGTCAAATAATTCGTCCAGCTCCCCGGTAGTGGGCCGCGTGCCCAGAATACTGCAGGCATTTCCCCTCTGGATCGCAACACTGAGTCTCTGAAAGAGGAAGCTGGTCGCCCTGTGGTCCTTGATTTTTATGATGAGTTTTCCACCCAGCTCCTTGAGAAACTTTAGAGCACACTTGCCCCATGCTCCATGGGTCTCCGACCCTATTGGGATGAAGTTATAGCAAGAGGGAAGGTCTTCATATTTGCGGGTCTTCTGGGTCTCCCTGTGGCTGGCAGCTCCACCCTCTTCGGCTAAGGAGTGTGGCAGGTAGGTGTCTGCCAATGTGGCGGCACAGGTGTAGTCCCAAGCAATCTGCTTACCATCCTTCCAGGGTAGCATAGTGGCTCCATCAGGACGCTTTTGACTTCCATCAGACCTCTGCACTTGGGGTTCCCGTTGAGCTGGGCAACGGGCTGTGGCGAGACTTCTCTTTATGATGTCATTGACCTCCTCTATATATATATGTATATTATATATATATATATATATATATATATATATATATATATATATATATATATATATATATATATATATATATATATATATATATATATATATACATATACATATATATATATATATATATATATATATATATATATATATATATATATATATATATATAAATATATATAGATAGATATATATATCTTGGATGGACTGTAATCTTTTGCCTAAAATTTAAAACTATAGTTGTTTCCTTCAGTAATTTTAAAACATTTTTATGACTCAAGAATGTCAAGACCTTTGAAAATTTGAAGAATTTGAGAGTCTCACTCCACGTCTTGAAAGGTTCAGTAAATCCACATCTTTGAAACAGCGTTTCTTGAAGACGTTCTTCTTAGTCCAGGTGTCATCTGCTCTTACGTTAGTGGAAGGAGGATTGAGCCTCCAGCTATTCTGAATGACTCGTACATGTTAGACGTTTTCTCGGTACCAGGGAGTTGACAGCTGTGGGTTGAACTCAGTTGAAGAGGACCTGTAGCACCCAACTGGGATCAGCGAAAGTTCTTGCCTTTATTGAGCTATCTCCTGTAAATAAAGTGCAACATTATGCTTGTTTATTATTAAAGATTCAATACACTTGTCTTCTTATTACTGTCATTACTACTCCCAGGTTTTTTGCTTTTCTTTGTTTTGTGGTGACCATTGCGTATTTTTTTGTTTCTATGTGTATTAAATTCTATTCAACTTTCCACTTTATAGTGTAAATCGGTAACCTGAAGCTTTAGTGTGAGCTCACTACTGTTGTTCTGTGGCAGGGGCCTCATTATTAACTACCTGAGTGGTTAGTTAGTAAGTAAGTAAGTTTATTCAGGTTAACACTAATACAGTTACATAGATTATCATACATAGTATATATGTAAAGAACCTAGGATAACCCAAAAAAGTCAAACAGAGTGACTTATTTCCATTGGGGTCCTTTTTAGTTAATGGGGGTTTAAATCGTCTCGATGCATGTCACTTGTTCACTACCAGTAGAGGTTACTTAAATCCCTAATACAGAAATTAAAGAAAACTTTCAGCGTATATACACTGAAATACAGGCAGTACTCGGTGTATATACTATGAGATGTACATCTTTTGGTGAATATATCCCGATAACCCGGTATTTGTCATGTTAAAGAAGCACAGAGGACCCAAGACTGTGCCCCGCGACACGCCAGTCTTCACTCCATCTGGGTCCACACAATCTATTTAATGTGTGTGATATATATATATATATATATATATATATATATATATATATATATATATATATATATATATATATATAAATGTCGTGCCGAATAGGTAAGACGCGATTTTGGCTTAAATAGCAACGCTCTTCTTGCCGAATAAGGCAACCGAAAATTTGTGTATGCAATAATTTCGTAAAAAACATTCTGAACCTAACGAAAAAATATATATTTCATTGTATTTGATATACAGTGGTACTTCGGTATACGTCTGCTTTGGAATAAGTCCAACTTGGTATACGTCCTGTTTGGACGCGAAATTTTTTGTTTGGTATACGACCTTTGTTTGGAATACGACTCGCGTGCTAGAACTTGTATGGGTCAAAATGCATAACTTCATTAACAAAGCCTGGCAGAAAGTTTCATACAGAACAATGAACTCTGCTTGGAAGAATTTGTGGCCAGAAGCAGTGACTGAAAGTGACTTTGAGGCTGTGTCTATAGTGGAGGATATTATCTCTCTGGGCAGGTCCATGGGTCTGGATGTGAGTGATGGTGATGTGGAGGAGTTAGTGGAGGGGCACAGGGAAGAGCTGACCACTGAGGAGCTGCAGGAACTTGAGAAGGAGGAGCACAAGACTAAGATGGATGCACTCTCTTCAGGCTCGGAAGAAAAGATAGAGGAAGCCCTTACTTCATTAATCAAGGAAATCTTTGCCAAATGGATGGACGTCAAAAACTTTGCAGAGAAGTACCACCCCAACAAAGCCCAAACAAGCCGTAATAGCATTGTTTGGAATGACCAAACAATGTCACATTTCCGAAACATCCTGAGAAGGCAGAAGCAAAATTCTTTGGGCAGATTTTTAATAAAAGTCAAATCTGGTGAGCTTCAATCAGGTACAAATAGGAAAAAAAAGACAGAAAAGAGAAAGGGACTCTCCTTCCAAACAACATTTCCTCCTCCTCCCTCCTCGGCACTATCCTAGTAGGCACTCGACTTTTTTCAGCAAAGTAAAGTGAGGTTAAATTTGCATTTATTTCTTCTAATTCTTTTGTATTTATGTATGTTTTTTTAGTATTAAGCAGTGTTTAAATTATTTTATACAACCCCATCAATGTATAATATGCCAATAACAATAGGATTTTTTTTCATGGGAACGTATTAATCGTTTTCTCTATATTTCTTATGGAAAAATTCGTTTGGTATACGTCCTGTTTGGTATAAGTCCAAGGTCCTGGAACGGATTAAGGACGTATACCGAGGTACCACTGTATATATATATATATACGTACAGTGGTACCTCTACTTACGAGCAAAATTCGTTCCAGTCGGCTATTCAAGTGCCGATACCGAAGGAATTTTTTCCCATAAGAAATAATGAAAATTAGGTTAATCCATTTGAGACCCCCAAAAATACACTTACAAAAGCACCTACAAAAATACACTTACATAATTGTTCGAGTTGGGAGCTGCTCGTAAGTAGAGGTACCACTGTATATCAATAACTACACTGCACTAGCCAGGGTCGAACCCATGATGCTTTGGCCCGCCTCATGGTGAGCGAAAACACATGACGCTCTAGTCCACTGAACTACACAATCCTTAAGAGTGGTTACAATAATATAATATACTGCTTGTTGAGCTAGTACACCAAACAGGGAGAAGAATGAAATTAGCTTTGAGGCGTCCACACCACCGTATGTCCTTGGGTAGCGAGTACAACATTCAGTCCTAATGGATGCGCTACTCTTAAGGACTAGAGAGTCATGTGTTTTCGCTCATCATGAGGCGGCCAAAGCATCATGGGTTCGACCCTGATGCTTTAATATATATATATATATATATATATATATATATATATATATATATATATATATATATATATATATATATATATATATTATATATTAAAGAAAGTTTTAGAAATTCTCAGGTATCAATCTATCCTCCTCAGGTAAACCCCACCTTTCCCCAATGAACCCCTCAGGTAATCCTCCCTCCAGGTACAACCCCTCTTAAAAAGGTGCAACCCCTCCTCCAGGAACAACCCCTCCCACCACCTACCTCCACTGGAAAAAAAATTTAACAGAATTCCAGCGAGAGTCATTAGCATCGTCTCAACCTCTAAGTTCTTGACTTAATGACTTCCTAAATTCCCAGGGAGGCTGGCAGCTGTTCCTGGAATGGCGTCGGGAATATGGTAATGGTAGTTTGGGGTGATTCTGGCACCCGCTCTGGTAGTCAGGGGTAATTCTGGTAGTTCTCGACGCCGGTTAGGGATAATTGGATGCCACCTTCGACAATTAGGGCTGTTTCTGGTTGTTACGCCAGATTAATTATCATTTCAAGATTTTAGATGTTTGCTGATGATTTCTTATTTCTTCGTAAATTATCTGTGGTAACTTGGAGTAGTTTGAAGAGAGTGTGGTGAACAGAGTGGGATGAACAGAGTGGGATGAACAGAGTGGGATAAACAGAGTGGGATGACTTCAGTTAGGGATGACCTCGGAGTTATGTCCAGTTATTGTAAATAATGGACAGAACATGTACTGTCGTTTACAGAACAATGTTGGGGAATTTCCGTCAGAAGTAACTTCTGAAGCTCCCAGTAGATGAGGTCACTTCTGAAGCTCCCAGTAGATGAGGTCACTTCTGAAGCTCTCAGTGGATGAGGTCACTTCTGAAGCTCCAAGTAGATGAGGTCACTTCTGAAGCTCCCAGTAGATGAGGTCACTTCTGAAGCTCTCAGTGGATGAGGTCACTTCTGAAGCTCCAAGAAGATGAGGTCACTTCTGAAGCTCCCAGTAGATGAGGTCACTTCTGAAGCTCTCAGTGGATGAGGTCACTTCTGAAGCTCTCAGTAGATGTAGTAACTTCTGAAGCTCCCAGTAGATGAGGTCCCTTCTGAAGCTCTCAGTGGATGAGGTCCCTTCTGAAGCTCTCAGTGGATGAGGTCACTTCTGAAGCTTTCAGTAGATGAGGTCACTTCTAAAGCTCTCAGCAGATGAGGTCACTTCTGAAGCTCTCAGTATATGAGGTCACTTCTGAAGCTCTCAGTAGATGAGGCCACTCCTGAAACTCTCAGTAGATAAGGTCACTTCTGAAGCTCCCAGTAGATGAGGTCAGTTCTGAAACTCTCAGTAGATAAGATCACTTCTGAAGCTCTCAGTAGATGAGGTCACATCTGAAGCTCTCAGCAGATGAGGTAACTTCTGAAGCTCTCAGTAGATGAGGTCACTTCTGAAGCTCTCAGCAGATGAGGTCACTTCTGAAACTCTCAGTACATGAGGTCACATCTGAAGCTCTCAGCAGATGAGGTCACTTCTGAAGCTCCCAGTAGACGAGGTCACATCTGAAGTTCTCAGTAGATGAGGTCAATTCTGAAACTCTCAGTAGATAAGGTCACTTCTGAAATTCTCAGTAGATGAGGTCACGGCTGAAGCTCTCAGTAGATGAAGTCACTTCTGAAGCTCTCAATACATGAGGTCACATCTGAAGCTCTCAGCAGAGGAGGTCACTTTTGAAGCTCTCAGTAGATAACGTCACATCTGAAGTTCTCAGCAGATGAGGCCACTTCTGAAATTCTCAGTACATGAGGTCACATCTGAAGCTTTCAGTAGATGAGGTCACTTTTGAAGCTCTCAGTTGATGATCAGGTCACATCTGAAGCTCTCAGTACATGAGGTCATTTTTTAAGCTCTCAGTAGATGATCAGGTCACATCTGAAGCTCTCAGAACATGAGGTTACTTCTGAAGCTCTCAGAAGATGATCAGGTCACATCTGAAGTCTCAGCACACTTCTGAAGCTCTCAAATGATCAGGTCACTTCTGAAGCTCTCAAATGATCAGGTAACTTCTGAAGCTCTCAAATGAACAGGTCACTTCTGAAGCTCTCAAATGATCAGATCACTTCTGAAGCTCTCAGTACATGAGGTCACTTCTGAAGCTCTCAGTACATGAGGTCACTTCTGAAGCTCTCAGTACATGAGAACACTTCTGAAGCTCTCAGTACATGAGGTCACTTCTGAAGCTCTCAGTACATGAGGTCACTTCTGAAGCTCTCAGCAGATGATTAGGTCACTACAGGTTAACATTTTCACTTGTCACAACATAATTAAGATCCGTTAAGATATTTTCCTCTATTAGCTGCGATACTCCCCGTCAAGACACTCCCCTTCAAGCTACTCCCCTTCAAGACACTCCCCTTCAAGACACTCCCCTTCAAGCTACTCCCCTTCAAGACTAGCCCTCCCCTTCCGAAGACCCGACTTCCCTCCCAAGACCTCCCCTCAAGCACTCCCCGTCAAGACACTCCCCTTCAAGACACTTCCCGTCAAGACACTACCCTTCAAGCTACTCCCCTTCAAGACACTCCGTCAAGACACTGCCCTTCAAGACACTTCCCGTCAAGACACTCCCCGTCAGCACTCCCGTCAAGACACTTCGTCAGACACTCCCCAGTCAACCTCCCCTCACCCTTCAAACACCTCCTCAAACACTCCTCTGCACACTCCCCTCAAACACTCCCCGTCAAACTCACCTCCCCGTCAACTACTCCCCTCAAACACTCCCCTCACAAACTCCCCGTCAAACACTCCCCGTCAAACACTCCCCATCACCTCCCAGTCACACTCCCCGTCAACACACTCCCTGAACTCCCCCCTCAACACACTCCCCGTCAACACACTCCCCGTCAACACTACCCTACACTCCCTGTCAACACCCGTACTCCCCGTCAACACACTCCCCGTCAACACTCTCCCCCTCAAACACTCCCTCACCGTCAAACACTCCGTCAACACACTCCCCGTCAAACACTCCGTCAACACACTCCCCGTCAACACACTCCCCGTCAACACACTCCCCGTCACACACTCCCCATCAACACACTCCCCGTCAACACCCACGTCCACTCCCCGTCAACACACTCCTCAACACACTCCCCGTCAACACTCCTCAACACACTCCCCATCAACACACTCCCCGTCAACACACTCCTCAACCGTCAACACACTCCCCGTCACACACTCCCGTCAACACTCCGTCAACACCCGTCAACACTCCCCGTCAAACACTCCCCGTCAACACACTCCCCGTCAACACACTCCCCGTCAACACACTCCCCGTCAACACACTCCCCGTCAACACACTCCCCGTCAACACAGTCTCCCGTCAACACTCTCCCCTTCAACACACTCCTAGTCATCAAACTCCCCCGTCAACACACTCCCCGTCAGCACACTCTCCGTCAACACACTCCCCGTCAACACTCCCCGTCACACACTCCCCCGTCAACACATTCCCCGTAACACACTCCCCATCAACACACTCCCGTCAACACACTCCTCCATCAACACACTCCCATCAACACACTCCCCGTCAACACACTCCCCGTCAACACACTCCTCGTCAACACACTCCCCCTCAACACACTCCCCGTCAACACACTCCCCGTCAACACACTCCCCTCAACAACTCCCCGTCAACACACTCCTCGTCAAGACACTCCCCGTCAACACACTCCCCGTCAACACACTCCCCGTCAACACACTCCCCGTCAACAAACTCCCCGTCAACACACTCCCCCGTCAACACACTCCCCCATCAACACACTCCCAGTCAACACACTCCCCCGTCAACACACTCCCCGTGAACTCATTCCCCGTCAACACACTCCCCCGTCAAAACACTTCCCGTCAACACACTCCCCGTCAACACACTCCCTGTCAACACACTCCACTCTCAACACACCTCGTCAACACACTCCCCCGTCAACACACTCCCCGTCAACACTCCCCGTCAACACACTCCCCATCAACACACTCCCCATCAACACACTCCCCCATCAGCACTTCCACGTCAAACACTCCCCGTCAACACACTCCCTCGTCAACACACTCCCCGTCAACACACTCCCCGTCAACACACTCCCCGTCAACACCTCCCCGTCAACACACTCCCCGTCAACACACTCCCTGTCAACACACTCCACTGTCAACACACCTCGTCAACACACTCCCCCGTCAACACACTCCCCGTCAACACTCCCCCGTCAACACACTCCCCCATCAACACACTCCCCCATCAACACATTCCACGTCAACACACTCCCCCGTCAACACACTCCTCCGTCAACACACTCCCCCGTCAACACACTCCCCTATCAACACACTCCCCGTCAACACACTCCCCCGTCAACACACTCCCCGTCAACACACTCCCCGTCAACACACTCCCCATCAACATCAACACATACCCCATCAACACACTACCCCGTCAACACACTCCCTGTCAACACACTCCCCGTCAACACACTCCCTGTCAACACACTCCCCGTCAACACACTCCCCGTCAACACACGCCCCAGTCAACACACTCCCCGTCAACACACTCCTCCGTCAACACACTCCCCGTCAACAACACTCCCCCATCAACACTCCCCGTCAACACACTCCCCGTCAACACACGCCCCGTGTCAACACTCCCCAAATCAACACACGCTCCCGTCAACACACTCCTCCGTCAACACACTCCTCCGTCAACACATTCCCCGTCAACCACTCCCCGTCAACACTCCCCGTCACCACACTCCTCCGCCCAGCACTCCCCCGTCAACACTCCTCCGTCAACACACTCCTCCGTCAACACACTCCTCCGTCAACACTCCCCGTCAACACTCCTCCGTCAACACACTCCCCGTCAACACACTCCCCCGTCAACACACTCCCCGTCAACACACTCCCGTCAACACACTCCCCGTCAACCACTCCTCCGTCAACACACTCCCCGTCAACACTCTCCTCCGTCAACACACTCCCCCGTCAACACACTCCCCCGTCAACACACTCCCCGTCAACACACTCCCTGTCAACACCTCCTCCGTCAACACACTCCCCGTCAACACACTCCCCATCAACACACTCCTCCGTCAACACACTCCCCGTCAACACACTCCCCGTCAACACACTCCCCGTCAACACACTCCCCGTCAACACACGCCCCCGTCAACACACTCCTCCGTCAACACACTCCTCCGTCAACACACTCCTCCGTCAACACACTCCCCGTCAACACACTCCCCGTCAACACTCCCCGTCAACACCTCCCCGTCAACACCTCCCCGTCAACACACCTCCTCCGTCAACACACTCCCCGTCAACACACTCCCCGTCAACACACTCCCCGTCAACACACTCCTCCGTCAACACACTCCTCCGTCAACACACTCCCCGTCAACACACTCCCCGTCAACACACTCCCCGTCAACACACTCCTCCGTCAACACACTCCCCGTCAACACACTCCCCCGTCAACACACTCCTCCGTCAACACACTCCTCCGTCAACACACTCCCCGTCAACACACTCCCCCGTCAACACACTCCCCGTCAACTCCTCCGTCAACACACTCCCCGTCAACACACTCCCCCGTGAACACACTCCCCGTCAACTCCTCCGTCAACACACTCCCCGTCAACACACTCCCCGTCAACACACTCCCCGTCAACTCCTCCGTCAACACACTCCTCCGTCAACACACTCCTCCGTCAACACACTCCTCCGTCAACACACTCCTCCGTCAACACACTCCTCCGTCAACACACTCCTCCGTCAACACACTCCTCCGTCAACACACTCCCCCGTCAACACACTCCCCGTCAACACATTCCTCCGTCAACACCTCCCCGTCAACACACTCCCCCGTCAACACACTCCCCGTCAACACACTCCTCCGTCAACACACTCCTCCGTCAACACACTCCTCCGTCAACACACTCCCCGTCAACACACTCCTCCGTCAACACACTCCCCGTCAACACACTCCTCCGTCAACACACTCCCCCGTCAACACACTCCTCCGTCAACACACTCCCCCGTCAACTCCTCCGTCAACACACTCCCCCGTCAACACACTCCTCCGTCAACACACTCCCCCGTCAACACACTCCTCCGTCAACACACTCCTCCGTCAACACACTCCTCCGTCAACACACTCCCCCGTCAACACACTCCTCCGTCAACTCCTCCGTCAACACACTCCCCGTCAAGTGGTAATCGTACTCGTCAAGTGCGATAATTACGTCTTCAGATTTATATATCAAAAGGTTAAATACGAATGATCTTTTTTCTGGGTCTTGGCAACACTGCGCCGCCGCTGCCGCCGCCGCCGCAACTTATTTAATTTGCGGCAATTTTGGTCAATTTTTGAAGTCGAAAATGGGAAAAGTTTCCCTCCATCCAAAATATATATATTCTGAAGAGTTTCTTCTATTTTGTTGTTGTTGGAGTTGTTCTTGTTGTTGTTTGTAGTGTTGTTTGTTGTTTGTGTTGTTCTTGCTACTGTTTGTGGTGTTGTTTGTGTTGTTGTTTCTATTGTTTGTGTTGTTTCTGGTGTTGTTTGTGTTTGCTGTGTTGTTTGCGTTGTTGTTTGTCTTGTTGCTTGTCTTGTTGCTTGTGTTACCTGTCTGTGGTGTGTGTTGTGAGGGTAACTAAGACAGTCAGTGTTACAGTGCAAGTACCTGTCTACATTCCCTGTAGTAGCGTAGACAGGTAGACGTCTCCTCTACACTCCCTGTAGTAGCGTAGACAGGTAGACGTCTCCTCTACACTCAAACACTGAGCATTCACCACATCCTAACTAACCTATTTCACTTTCCTAGCTTTGTTGTAACCCTGCGCCCTCGCGCTGCCCTCGCGCTGCCCTCGCGCTGCCCTAGCGCTGCCCTAGCGCTGCCCTCGCGCTGCCCTCGCGCTGCCCTCGCGCTGCCCTAGCGCTGCCCTCGCGCTGCCCTCGCGCTGCCCTAGCGCTGCCCTCGCGCTGCCCTCCACACCATGGATATGGGTGCACAGCGATTATGATTATAATCATGGGGGAGCGCTAAGCGCCTGTGTGGGGGGATGTGGAAGGTATTCAGGCTTAATTCAGGGAACTGGAGCACAGATCCAATTCTCTAGATCAAGAGCCCCTCACCAGCGTCAAGGAACCACCCTTAAGGGGCGGGGTACACAATAAACTAATCACTTCCTTGACAAAATCTAAAGAAATTTGGGATTTTCTATTAGTTTCCAGCCTCCTCTACAAGTGTATTTATTTATACTAACACTGTATTAAGTACTTAAATTTAAGTGTGTTTGAAGTACTTGCTACGATTAAAGCCATATTTGATTTCTGATTACTGTAATATATTTGTATTTAGAATTCTTATAGGTCTTAGAGTACTGAGATAGAATATTTAAATTTATAATTACAATTCATGAAAATTAAGTTTTCCCTAATCTTATATAAATGGTTATAACTGTGACCATAATTGTTAAAGGGATGAAGGGGTAAGCCAGCGGAAGGCCTCGATCAGATAGCCAAAAGCTCCAATGGCAGGTCATCATATGACTAAGACCCGCGTCAGGAAACACTTGTACTGTTTTCTGACGAAAACAGTACAAGTCAAGCTTGTACTGTTGCAGAGGTGTGAACCTCGCTCACACCTCTACAACACAATTGTC
The DNA here is from genome assembly GCA_009830355.1 of Cherax destructor. Lineage (NCBI taxonomy): Eukaryota > Metazoa > Arthropoda > Malacostraca > Decapoda > Parastacidae > Cherax > Cherax destructor. Next base: position 158,284 of record WNWK01002493.1, on the reverse strand, counting down.
ATCAAAGATTTGTTAAGTTATACCATGAATTAAGGAAAGATCCTGAACTTCACCTTACGAAACAGACATAGCAAATGCTATAGTAATTATGGACAAGGTAGATTATAGTGGAAAAATGAACACGTTTATAGAAGACAAGGGTACTTGCGTCTTAACACCTTGCTCAGGTTAAAGCACCGCAGGTGAGCAATACCTCTCGTCAGTAAGAGCAGTTGTTGCAGTGTTCCAGGGGCCTTCAAACCCTCCCATAGATCATGGCTCTTCAAGTCTCGTAAAGTGTCTCGTGAAGCGGGGCCTTCAAATCCTCCCATAGATCATGGCTCTTCAAGTCTCGTAAAGTGTCTCGTGAAGCTTCCGCCAGGTAATCACGCTTTACAATTTTAATTAAATGGAAGATCGTAAGGCAATAAAACACAAGAAACTTATTATTGTTCATACTGAGACCCTTAGCTAAGCAGAGGCACAGAGAGGAAACCTTTGGAATTCAATTGAGTGCAGAGGTCATGTGATCGGTGGAGAGGAGGGAGGGAGAGAGGGAGGGAGGGAGGGAGAGGGGGAGGGAGAGAGAGAGGGAGGGAAGAAGAAGAGGCTAAGCGAAATTGCTTACTGATTTATCCCTCTCTATTTTTTTATTTTACTGAAATAAAATCACAATACCTTGTGGGAATAACTTCCTTTATCTCACTCGCATAAACAAATTATTTCTCCATCTCTTTCTATATTTTTTTTGTATCGCGATAAATATGCGGTTTTTTTTAAGAGTACGTAACACTTACTCGAATACGTTATTCAGAGAGTTTATAACAAAAATATTTTGGTCAAAGATTTTCTCAATGAAAAAAAGTTTTTTTTTATTCATTAAATTAAAAAAAATATTTGTATATTAAGAGTTAGAATATCACTTTAAAGGTGGTCGTTTCTTGCATTGTTTGGGCAAACAACATTCACTGGCGTTCATAAACAAGGCACAAGTGCAGTGTCAGTGTATCTCCAGTGCCAGGAAGCTTCTCCTGTGTGGCTGACTTCGTCAGTCGAGCATAGAGGCGACTTCTATACTGGACACAGCGGAAACAGTGGAGAGCAGTAGAGACAGTGGAGACAGTGGAGAGCAGTGGAGACAGTGGAGAGCAGTAGAGACAGTGGAGAGCAGTGGAGAGCAGTGGAGAGCAGTGGAGACAGTGGAGAGCAGTGGAGACAGTGGAGAGCAGTGGAGACAGTGGAGAGCAGTGGAGAGCAGTGGAGACAGTGGAGACAGTGGAGAGCAGTGGAGACAGTGGAGAGCAGTGGAGACAGTGGAGACAGTGGAGACAGTGGAGAGCAGTGGAGACAGTGGAGAGCAGTGGAGACAGTGGAGACAGTGGAAAGCAGTGGAGACAGTGGAGAGCAGTGGAGACAGTGAAGAGCATTGGAGACAGTGGAGAGCAGTGGAGAGCAGTGGAGACAGTGGAAAGCAGTAGAGACAGTGGAGACAGTGGAGAGCAGTGGAGACAGTGGAGAGCAGTGGAGACAGTGGAGAGCAGTGGAGAGCAGTGGAGAGCAGTGGAGACAGTGGAGACAGTGGAGAGCCGTGTAAAGCAGTGGAGAGCAGTGGAGACAGTGGAGAGCATTGGAGAGCATTGGAGACAGTGGAGACAGTGGAGAGCAGTGGAGAGCAGTGGAGAGCAGTGGAGACAGTGGAGAGTAGTGGAGACAGTGGAGAGCAGTGGAGACAGTGGAGAGTAGTGGAGACAGTGGAGAGCAGTGGAGACAGTGGAGAGCAGTGGAGATGAGAGAGAGAGAGAGCAGCCTCCTCATCCCCCAGGCATGATACATTCCCAAAATTGAGCCAAAGCATCCCAGAGCACATTAAATTCTTTTTCCCAGATGAGGCCGAGATTGTGGGCTTCTGCCACCATCACCACCACTACCACTACCACTACTATCACCACCACCACCACCACCACCACCTACCACCACTAGCAGCTCCCACACCCCTGCAATTCGTCACCAACTACCATTACTCAAGGCCATAAATAACACCTGACGCGTAATGAGGCATCAAAATTTATAAAACAGTAAATTAGCTTCGCCGATTCCCCCAACTTATGTGTTTCCTGCGCAAGTAATGACGCTCAGGTGGTTACGAGAAACTGAGTGCTTCGTAGCTTCTTGACACCACCAGTGCCATCTGTAAACACCACCAGCGCCATCTGTCAACACCACCAGCGCCATCTGTCAACATCACCAGCGCCATCTGTTAACACCACAAACGCCATCTGTAAACACCACCAGCGCCATCTGTTAACACCACAAACGCCATCTGTTAACACCACAAACGCCATCTGTAAACAACATCAGCGCCATCTGTAAACAATATCTGTAAACTTCAGTACCATCTATAGCAAACAGTATCATCATTTATACCCGACAATAGCACCATCTGTAACCAATAGAAGCACCGTCTGTAACTAATAGCAACACCATCTGTAACCAACAGCAGCACCAACTGTAACCAATAACATCACCATCTGCACATCCGTAAACACTTGCTACAACTGTTAACAACAAAAAGTACCATCTCTTAAGCATTAGCACCATCTGTTGAGCACTAGCACCATCTTTAAAGACCAGCATCATCAGTAAACACCAGCGCTGTCTGCGATCATCATCACCATCTGAAACACCACCAGCGCCATCTGTAAACATCAGCGCCCTCTGTAAACACTAGCGCCATTTGTAAACAAAGGGTGCCATGATGGATACTAAAAGATGGTCGCAATTACTCACGTGAGAAGACAGGCGGACGCCACTCTTCACCTTACCTGTAATACAAACAGGTGCGATTAGACTCAGGTAAAATATTCTAGGTGAGGCGACGGTGAGAAAAATTTGTGGTACCCAAGCAATGAAAGGAGGAAGAATTTAGGTCTCCACGTCACCGTTTACGGTGATATAACTATTGACAAATGAGTGGTGAGTTTACAGTGCTCCCCTCGCAGCTCATCCCGTGAGAGGTAGCGTGAAGAAGAGGGGGAATTCGAGAGATGGGAAAGATGTTATCTTATGATTCTATATTTCTCATCATTAGTATTGAAGTGATTTGCAAATACTTTTTAATCCGTCCTAGTACTTCAACACAGTACAGTGGTACCTCTACTTACGAGCAGCTCCCAACGCGAACAATTATGTAAGTGTATTTTTGTAGGTGCTTTTGTAAGTGTATTTTTGGGGGTCTCAAATGGATTAACCTAATTTTCATTATTTCTTATGGGAAAAAATTCATTCGGTATCGGCACTTGAATAGCCGACTGGAACGAACTTTGCTCGTATGTAGAGGTACCACTGTACTTGGGGATACCATCACTGTGAGGTGCTACCATATATCCAGCACTACCAGTGCTTGGGGATACCATCACTGTGAGGTGCTACCATATATCCAGCACTACCAGTGCTTGGGGATACCATCACTGTGAGGTGCTACCATATATCCAGCACTACCAGTGCTTGGGGATACCATCACTGTGAGGTGCTACCATATATCCAGCACTACCAGTACTTGGGGATACCATCACTCTGAGGTGCTACCATATATCCAGCACTACCAGTACTTGGGGATACCATCACTGTGAGGTGCTACCATATACCCAGCACTACCAGTGCATGGGGATACCATCACTGTGAGGTGCTACCATATACCCAGCACTACCAGTGTTTGGGGATACCATCACTGTGAGGTGCTACCATATACCCAGCACTACCAGTGCTTGGGGATACCATCACTGTGAGGTGCTACCATATACCCAGCACTACCAGTGTTTGGGGATACCATCACTGTGAGGTGCTACCATATACCCAGCACTACCAGTGTTTGGGGATACCATCACTGTGAGGTGCTACCATATACCCAGCACTACCAGTGCTTGGGGATACCATCACTGTGAGGTGCTACCATATACCCAGCACTACCAGAAGTAATCCACGTCATGCTCGGTCATTGTCAGTATTGTTAACCTAACATAACCTTAATTAGAATAACAAATACAATTTTTTTCAAGAACAAGCTTACATACATCAGGAAGAAATCCATGAACAGCAATCCCTTGGAAAACACTCAGTCTCTTTGCAGACGAGGTTGCTCTCCGGATGTACGGCTCTACCTCACACCTGACATGGCTCTACCTCACCACACCTGACACGGCTCTACCTCACACCTGACACGGCTCTACCTCACACCTGACACGGCTCTACCTCACACCTGACACGGCTCTACCTCACACCTGACACGGCTCTACCTCACACCTGACATGGCTCTACCTCACCTGACACGGCTCTACCTCCCCCTGGGCACTCTACCTCACACCTGACACGGCTCTACCTCACACCTGACACGGCTCTACCTCACACCTGACACGGCTCTACCTCACACCTGACACGGCTCTACCTCACACCTGACACGGCTCTACCTCACACCTGACACGGCTCTCACTACCTCCACACCTGACACGGCTCTACCTCACACCTGACACGGCTCTACCTCACACCTGACACGGCTCTACCTCACACCTGACACGGCTCTACCTCACACCTGACACGGCTCTACCTCACACCTGACACGGCTCTACCTCACACCTGACACTGCTCTACCTCACACCTGACAGTTGGCATAACATGACTTAGATCTCCGTACAGCCGAACTGACAAAACAACTTGTAGTTAGGTCTTAGTCCACTTGCATCTTACGGTGGCTTTATTAGTTCATTATTAAGTATATTTAATGGTGATGGTAGATGAGGTAGTCAGTCCCTCATCCTAGACGGTGTAGAAACCGGAGCTGAGGGATTTATCACCTGCACATTCACTGTCTCCAGTTAATAATCTCTCTATATTGGACTGATAAAGCCATTGGTAGGAGAAATGTCTTTAAATAAAGACACCCAAGTGTTGCACATGTGGGTAATTCATCAAATTATCGATTTTCCATACATTTAATGTTATATTTATCTGTTGTGGGCAGTTTAATGCTTCGCTTGTGGTGATAAATTATTTATCATGGTGCTGAAGATTAAGTTAAAGTGTAACTTTGGCAGTCAGGTTGCTGAGACGCACCTCAACGTCACCGATACTCCAGAACTTGTAGAAAGATTCTGTCTAGTCACCTGCATGCGATTGTACTCACAACCAGCATACGACTGTACTCACAACCAGCATACGACTGTACTCACAACCAGCATACCTGTACTCACAACCAGCATACGACTGTACTCACAACCAGCATACGTCTGTACTCACAACCAGCATACGACTGTACTCACAACCAGCATACGACTGTACTCACAACCAGCATACGACTGTACTCACAACCAGCATACGACTGTACTCACAACCAGCATACGACTGTACTCACAACCAGCATACGTCTGTACTCACAACCAGCATACGACTGTACTCACAACCAGCATACGACTGTACTCACAACCAGCATACGTCTGTACTCACAACCAGCATACGCGACTGTACTCACAACCAGCATACGACTGTACTCACAACCAGCATACGACTGTACTCACAACCAGCATACGACTGTACTCATCAACCAGCATACGACTGTACTCATAACCAGCATACGACTGTACTCACAACCATCATACGTCTGTACTCACAACCAGCATACGACTGTACTCACAACCAGCATACGACTGTACTCACAACCAGCATACGCTGTACTCAAACCAGCATACGACTGTACTCACAACCAGCATACGACTGTACTCACAACCAGCATACGACTGTACTCACAACCAGCATACGACTGTACTCACAACCAGCATACGTCTGTACTCACAACCAGCATACGACTGTACTCACAACCAGCATATCATGACTGTACTCACAACCAGCATACGACTGTACTCACAACCAGCATACGTCTGTACTCACAACCAGCATACGACTGTACTCACAACCAGCATACGACTGTACTCACAACCAGCATAGACTGTACTCACAACCAGCATACGACTGTACTCACAACCAGCATACGTCTGTACTCACAACCAGCATACGACTGTACTCACAACCAGCATACGACTGTACACAACGCATATACCACCAGCATACGCTGTACTCACAACCAGCATACGACTGTACTCGACAACCAGCATACGTCTGTACTCACAACCAGCATACGACTGTACTCACAACCAGCATACGACTGTACTCACAACCAGCATACGTCTGTACTCACAACCAGCATACGACTGTACTCACAACCAGCATACGACTGTACTCACAACCAGCATACGACTGTACTCACAACCAGCATACGACTGTACTCACAACCAGCATACGACTGTACTCACAACCAGCATACGACTGTACTCACAACCAGCATACGACTGTACTCACAACCAGCATACGACTGTACTCACAACAGCATACGACTGTACTCACAACCAGCATACGACTGTACTCACAACCAGCATACGTCTGTACTCACAACCAGCATACGACTGTACTCACAACCAGCATACGACTGTACTCACAACCAGCATACGTCTGTACTCACAACCAGCATACGACTGTACTCACAACCAGCATACGACTTGCTACTCTCTACAACCAGCATACGACTGTACTCACAACCAGCATACGACTGTACTCACAACCAGCATACGACTGTACTCACAACCAGCATACGACTGTACTACAACCAGCATACGACTGTACTCACAACCAGCATACGACTGTACTCACAACCAGCATACGACTGTACTCACAACCAGCATACGACTGTACTCACAACCAGCATACGACTGTACTCACAACCAGCATACGACTGTACTCACAACCAGCATACGACTGTACTCACAACCAGCATACGACTGTACTCACAACCAGCATACGACTGTACTCACAACCAGCATACGACTGTACTCACAACCAGCATACGACTGTACTCACAACCAGCATACGACTGTACTCACAACCAGCATACGCTGTACTCACAACCAGCATACGACTGTACTCACAACCAGCATCGCTGTACTCACAACCAGCATACGTCTGTACTCACAACCAGCATACGACTGTACTCACAACCAGCATACGCTGTACTCACAACCAGCATACGACTGTACTCACAACCAGCATACGACTGTACTCACAACCAGCATACGACTGTAGCGCTGTACTCACAAGCACCTGTACTCAACCATACGACTGTATCACAACCAGCATACACTGTCTCACAACCAGCATAGACTGTACTCACAACCAGCATAGCTGACTCACAACCAGCATACGACTGTACTCACAACCAGCATACGCTGTACTCACAACCAGCATACGCTGTACTACAACCAGCATACGACTGTACTCACAACCAGCATACGCTGTACTAAACCAGCATACGTCTGTACTCACAACCAGCATACGCTGTACTCACAACCAGCATACGCGTACTCAACCAGCATACGCTGTACTCACAACCAGCATACGACTGTACTCACAACCAGCATACGACTGACTACAACCAGCATCGCTGTACTCACAACCAGCATCGACTGTACTCAAACCAGCATGCTGTACTCACAACCAGCATACGACTGTACTCACAACCAGCTACGCTGTACTCACAACCAGCATAGCTGTACTCACAACCAGATACGACTGTACTACAACCAGCATAGCTGTACTCACAACCAGCATACGCTGTACTACAACCAGCATACGACTGTACTCACAACCAGCCGCTGTACTACAACCAGCATACGACTGTACTCACAACCAGCATACGCTGTACTCAAACCAGCATACGACTGTACTCAAACCAGCATACGCTGTACTCACAACCAGCATACCTGTACTCACAACCAGCATACGACTGTACTCACAACCAGCATACGACTGTACTCACAACCAGCATACGACTGTACTCAAACCAGCATACCTGTACTCACAACCAGCATACGACTGTACTCACAACCAGCATACGACTGTACTCACAACCAGCATAGCTGTACTCACAACCAGCATACGACTGTACTCACAACCAGCATACGTCTGTACTCACAACCAGCATACGACTGTACTCACAACCAGCATACGACTGTACTCACAACCAGCATACGCTGTACTCACAACCAGCATACGTCTGTACTCACAACCAGCTGACTGTACTCACAACCAGCATACGACTGTACTCACAACCAGCATACGCTGTACTCACAACCAGCATACGACTGTACTCACAACCAGCATACGACTGTACTCACAACCAGCATACGCTGTACTCACAACCAGCATACGCTGTACTCACAACCAGCATACGACTGTACTCACAACCAGCATACGACTGTACTCACAACCAGCATACGACTGTACTCACAACCAGCATACGACTGTACTCACAACCAGCATACGACTGTACTCACAACCAGCATACGCTGTACTCACAACCAGCATACGACTGTACTCACAACCAGCATACGACTGTACACAACCAGCATACGACTGTACTCAAACCAGCATACGTCTGTACTCACAACCAGCATACGCTGTACTCACAACCAGCATACGACTGTACTCAAACCAGCATACGTCTGTACTCACAACCAGCATACGACTGTACTCACAACCAGCATACGACTGTACTCACAACCAGCATACGCTGTACTCACAACCAGCATACGACTGTACTCACAACCAGCATACGACTGTACTCACAACCAGCATACGACTGTACTCACAACCAGCATACGACTGTACTCACAACCAGCATACGACTGTACTCACAACCAGCATACGACTGTACTCCAACCAGCATACGCTGTACTCACAACCAGCATACGACTGTACTCACAACCAGCATACGACTGTACTCACAACAGCATACGTCTGTACTCACAACCAGCATACGACTGTACTCACAACCAGCATACGCTGTACTCACAACCAGCATACGACTGTACTCACGACAACCAGCATACGTCTGTACTCACAACCAGCATACGACTGTACTCACAACCAGCATACGACTGTACTCACAACCAGCATACCTGTACTCACAACACACAGCAACACAGACTGTACTCACAACCAGCATACGTACTGTACTCACAACCAGCATACGACTGTACTCACAACCAGCATACGACTGTACTCAACCAGCATACGACTGTACTCACAACCAGCATACGACTGTACTCACAACCAGCATACGCTGTACTCACAACCAGCATACGACTGTACTCACAACCAGCATACCACTGCTGTACTACATCAACCAGCATACGCTGTCTCAACCAGCATACGCTGTACTCACAACCAGCATACGTCTGTACTCACAACCAGCATACGACTGTACTCACAACCAGCATACGACTGTACTCACAACCAGCATACGACTGTACTCACAACCAGCATACGCTGTACTCACAACCAGCATACGACTGTACTCACAACCAGCATACGTCTGTACTCACAACCAGCATACGCTGTACTCACAACCAGCATACGACTGTACTCACAACCAGCATAGCTGTACTCACAACCAGCATACGACTGTACTCACAACCAGCATAGCTGTACTCACAACCAGCATACGACTGTACTCACAACCAGCATACGACTGTACTCACAACCAGCATAGTACTCACAACCAGCATACGTCTGTACTCACAACCAGCATACGACTGTACTCACAACCAGCATACGACTGTACTCACAACCAGCATACGCTGTACTCACAACCAGCATACGACTGTACTCACAACCAGCATACGACTGTACTACAACCAGCATCGTCTGTACTCCAACCAGCATACGACTGTACTACAACCAGCATACGACTGTACTCACAACCAGCATACGTCTGTACTCACAACCAGCATACGACTGTACTCACAACCAGCATACGACTGTACTCACAACCAGCATACGACTGTACTCACAACCAGCATACGACTGTACTCACAACCAGCATACGACTGTACTCACAACCAGCATACGACTGTACTCACAACCAGCATACGACTGTACTCACAACCAGCATACGACTGTACTCACAACCAGCATACGACTGTACTCACAACCAGCATACGACTGTACTCACAACCAGCATACGACTGTACTCACAACCAGCATACACTGTACTCACAACCAGCATACGACTGTACTCACAACCAGCATACGATCTGTACTCACAACCAGCATACGACTGTACTCACAACCAGCATACGACTGTACTCACAACCAGCATACGACTGTACTCACAACCAGCATACGACTGTACTCACAACCAGCATACGACTGTACTCACAACCAGCATACGACTGTACTCACAACCAGCATACGTCTGTACTCACAACCAGCATACGACTGTACTCACAACCAGCATACTACTGTACTCACAACCAGCATACGTCTGTACTCACAACCAGCATACGACTGTACTCACAACCAGCATACGACTGTACTCACAACCAGCATACGTCTGTACTCACAACCAGCATACGACTGTACTCACAACCAGCATACGACTGTACTCACAACCAGCATACGACTGTACTCACAACCAGCATACGACTGTACTCACAACCAGCATACGTCTGTACTCACAACCAGCATACTGACTGTACTCACAACCAGCATACGACTGTACTCACAACCAGCATACGTCTGTACTCACAACCAGCATACGACTGTACTCACAACCAGCATACGACTGTACTCACAACCAGCATACGACTGTACTCACAACCAGCATACGACTGTACTCACAACCAGCATACGTCTGTACTCACAACCAGCATACGACTGTACTCACAACCAGCATACGACTGTACTCACAACCAGCATACGACTGTACTCACAACACAAATCGAATACTTTTTTTTCGAAAATATATGAGGTTGGATGAGGTCGTTAAGTCGTTTGGCAAATTTACTGTCGGGAACGACCCTGTTAGATTCTGGAGTATACTGGGTTGAGTGGGACGTCCTGAGTGTACTGGGTTAGCTGGGACATCCTGAGTGTACTGGGTTGACTGGGACATCCTGAGTGTACTGTGTTAACTGGGACATCCTGAGTGTACTGGGTTAACTGGGACATCTTGAGTGTACTGGGTTAACTGGGACGTCCTGAGTGTACTGGGTTGACTGGGATGTGGGATACACTTGTAGCAGGAGTATCCCAGGTATACTCAACAGTGATCTCAAGTTTACTGGTCGATGAACAGCGACTGGGACTTCTAATACAAGTAACTCTGTTCAACAGTTCATTATTCAAAACTAAGTCACTGATTGGCACAAGTGACTTAACTATTAAGTAGTCCTCTTTGTTCAGGGGCTTAATCACACTAGATTACATCAGATCTCTTCACTGAACACGTTTAACATCCTCGGCTGTAAAAGGAGAATCCACTGACATGGTAATGCAGCAGCAGTAGCAGCAGTAGCAGCAGCAGCAGCAGCAGCAGCAACAGCAGCAGCAACAGCAGCAGCATTCAGTTTGCCAGGTAAGTGTGCAGAGGAGGAATTAAACTCCTGGAGGGTCAAAGACCATCTCTCCCAACGTCCAGTTGGTTGTTGATCCTGCAGCGTAGGGACCTGTGGTGGAGCATTTATCAACATCATGGACTGGATACTGATAAATGATGTTTCGAAAATAATTTAGAGCCCACACAATGGCTAATGCTTCTTGTTTAGTAACTGAGTAATTACGTTCAGCTTTAGTCAAGACTCGGCTTTCAAATGCGAGGGGGTTGTACTTGGTGACAGTCTCTTGCGTTAGGACAGCACCTTTTCCAAAGGGACTAGAATCTGTTGTCAAGTAAAAAGCTTTCTCAGTGTTTGGTAATGTGAGAAGAGGAGCTGAAGTGACCTTTGGTCTTAAGTGTTTTAAATTTTCGTTCTTGATTTCTGAATAAATCTCTCAAGGGAGCTGCTTGCTACAGATGAAAAAAATATATGATAAATGATGTGTAGATTCCTGCTGAACCAACGAAGGATCTTACGGTTTAAGCAGTCTGTGGCTTGGGGAAATTTCCCTTTCTATAAACCAAATGTCCGCATATTTGGGATTAAAGTATTTTCCATTGGTGGTTAAAAGGTTACCGTGCAGCCTTAATGATGCTAGTGCAGTCGACAGGTTTTAAACCCAAATAACCAACATAAATGCACCGGATATCTACCCTAAGGGATGCATTTCTTTCAGCATATATATGTTGAGAGTTTGTGTTGATGCCTATTTTAGGGATTAAAGTATCATGTCTTGTGGTGAAAAGCTTACCGTGCAATCTTCATGACCCTAGTGCAGTAGACAGGCTTTAAACCCCACTAACCAACCAATCAACATAAAGGCTGTCCCTCTATATACTTAGCCCCATAACTAAGCCACTGCCTTCCCTTGGCAGGGAGGACTTTTACCAGCGTCCTGTTTTTCTTTGCCAGTATCACCATGGCCTTATAACACACCCTTCCCCATGCTCGCTATGTCACCATCATGCCCATGGACTGTGTATCGTTTGACAAAGAACCTTGCCCAATGTCCGCTAGGTGTCAGCCACTCCCATCCTAGCCCTGTCCTCCTGAGCTCCACCTGTCATGAACTGAGCTCCACCTGACATGAACTGAGCTCCACCTGACATGAACTGAGCTCCACCTGTCAGGAACATCTGCGAGCAAAGCACATAGCTGATGCTGCAACACCTTGCTGCTGGGTCCAACCCCGGCTCTTTTTCTTCTTTCTTTATCCCCTCCTCTCCCCACACTCCCCACTCCCACTTCCCAACCACGGGTTCTCATGAGAGTAAGTCTAGTCTAGTCTATAAAGGCTGGCCTAATGACCCTTTTAATGGCCTTTTTATAAGTCGATGGCCGTTCAGCCTAACAAAGGGAGACCGATTTATTTTTGCGTTCAAATTCATTTCCATTGAAAGAAAATCACAGAAGAAAGAAACCTATGTAAATTACTCGAAGTTTTCTCTCGAACAAAGAAAAATGTAATTTTCTTTCAATAAAAAAATAATTGAATGCAAAAAGATTTAGATTAATTATTAACATTGTATATATCCTGATAAGTATATCTCTCTAGATGTGTGTCTACTGAGAGCAACACTACACGTAGAAGTAGGATATACCTTAGTATATATATATATATATATATATATATATATATATATATATATATATATATATATATATATATATATATACAATTGAAGTTTACTTCAATCCCAATATGACCATATTTAAGACAAGAGTATTTTCGTGTGCTCAGTACACTTCAAGCCTCATTAACCAACGGAGATTAATTAGTATTCTTAAAAATGAGTAAAGCAAGTGCAAATATATTGTAAATTGTTTATTTTATAGTTAAAAACTGTTTTATCTATTTTTTTTTACTTTCTTTTATTGTTATATCTACACACACACACAGATGTGAAGTTGATGAGAAGAATTCAATCGGACGAGGACCAGGCAGAACTACAAAGAGATCTGGACAGGCTGCAAGCCTGGTCCAGCAATTGGCTCCTGGAGTTCAACCCTACCAAGTGCAAAGTCATGAAGATTGGGGAAGGGCAAAGAAGACCGCAAACGGAGTACAGTCTAGGGGGCCAGAGACTACAAACCTCAATCAAGGAAAAAGATCTTGGGGTGATTATAACACCAGGCACATCTCCTGAGGCGCACATCAACCAAATAACTGCTGCAGCATATGGGCGCCTAGCAAACTTAAGAACAGCATTCCGACATCTTAATAAGGAATCGTTCAGGACCCTGTACACTGTGTACGTTAGGCCCATATTGGAGTATGCAGCACCAGTTTGGAACCCACACCTAGCCAAGCACGTAAAGAAACTAGAGAAAGTGCAAAGGTTTGCAACAAGACTAGTCCCGGAGCTAAGGGGTATGCCCTACGAGGAGAGGTTAAGGGAAATCGACCTGACGACACTGGAGGACAGGAGAGATAGGGGGGACATGATAACGACATATAAGATACTGAGAGGAATAGACAAGGTGGGCAGAGACAGAATGTTCCAGAGATGGGACACAGCAACAAGGGAACACAGTTGGAAGTTGAAGACTCAAATGAATCACAGGGATGTTAGGAAGTATTTCTTCAGTCACAGAGTGGTCGGGAAGTGGAATAGCTTGGGAAGCGATGTAGTGGAGGCAAGTTCCATACATAGCTTTAAGGAGAGGTATGATAAAGATCATGGAGCAGGGAGCGTGACCCAGTAGCGGCCAGTGAAGAGGCGGGGCCAGGAGCTAGGTCTCGACCCCTGCAACCACAACTAGGTGAGTACAACTAGGTGAGTACACGCACTCGGGGGTCCACTGTATACAGTGGACCCCCGCCTAACGAGCAAAATTCATTCCAGAAGCCTGCTCAAGTGCCATTACCGAACGAATTTACTTCCTTAAGAAATAATGTCACGTAGGTTAGTCTATTTCAGACCCCCAAAAATACACTTCCACAAGCACTTACAATATTATACTTGTTAAATTAGACACATATGCAACACTTGGGTATCTTTATTGAGGAAACGTTTCGCCACACAGTGGCTTCAACAGTCCAATACAAAGTAGAAAGTAGTAATAAGAGGAGGAGTTTGAGGTAATCAGTCCCTCGGCCTGGAGTCGATGTGTTCAGTCCATCAATCTTGAATTAAATACAGCATAAGGCAAATAAAAGTTGCTTATATACTGTAGACAGGTGAGATGAAGCAGGAGGAGGCGGGGTCATAGTGGTATCATCCACTAGTCGAGGTAGGTCCTTGTCCAAAGGTTTGGACAAATGTTGAAGAATCCGTTTGTATCATCTCATCTCACCTGTCTACAGTATATAAGCAACTTCTATTTGCCTTATGCTGTATTTAATTCAAGATTGATGGACTGAACACATCGACTCCAGGCCGAGGGACTGATTACCTCAAACTCCTCCTCTTATTACTACTTTCTACTTTGTATTGGACTGTTGAAGCCACTGTGTGGCGAAACGTTTCCTCAATAAAGATACCCAAGTGTTGCATATGTGTCTAATTTAACAACTTGTCGGTTCTCTGAACCATTCATCTACAATATTATACTTACATAATTGTACGATTTCCGGGGCGCTCGTTAGGCGGGGACCACATATATATATATATATACATATATACAGTAGACCCTCGGTTTTCGTTGAAAATTATTTCCAGAATGCTGTTTGAGAGCCGTTACCGAACGAATTTCTTCCCATAAGGACAAATGTAAATTAGATTAGTCATTTCAGACCCCCTAAAATACACTTACAAAAGCACTTACGAAAATACACTTACATAATTGTTCGAGTTTGGAGGTGAACGAAAACCGAGGGTCCACTGTATATTGTATATCTTTTACAATATGAGAACCCTACATACAAAGCGTTTTAAAACAGCACAGTGTCTAGTGATTGATTATCGCATAAAGCATTAAATCCTAATCAGGAGGATTGGGAAGCAGCTTACTGGTGGACACAGAGTGGGATGACAAATGTGCTCTGGTTGTAAAATGTAAACACGTAGCCCAGAGCTGTCACTCAGAGCACAGCTGATGGTGTACTGCCACTCAGTGTGAGTGTTACAGAGACTGCTGAGGCCAAGGTTACGAAGGTTGTAGAAAGGTACTACCCTCACCTCCACCCACTGGTACTGCCCTCACCTCCACCCACTGGTACTGCCCTCACCTCCACCCACTGGTACTGCCCTCACCTCCACCCACTGGTACTGCCCTCACCTCCACCCACTGGTACTGCCCTCACCTCCACCCACTGGTACTACCTTCACCTCCACCCACTGGTACTACCCTAACCTCCACCCACTGGTACTACCATCACCTCTACCCACTGGTACTGCCCTCACCTCCACCCACTGGTACTGCCCTCACCTTCACCCACTGGTACTACCCTCACCTCCACCCACTGGTACTACCCTCACCTCCACCCACTGGTACTACCCTCACCTCCACTCACTGGTACTACCGTCACCTCCACCCACTGGTACTGCCCTCACCTCCACCCACTGGTACTGCCCTCACCTTCACCCACTGGTACTACCCTCACCTCCACCCACTGGTACTGCCCTCACCTCCACCCACTGGTACTGCCCTCACCTCCACCCATTGGTACTGCCCTCACCTCCACCCACTGGTACTACCCTCACCTCCACCCACTGGTACTACCCTCACCTCCACCCACTGGTACTGCCCTCACGTCCACCCACTTGTACTGCCTTCACCTCCACCCACTGGTACTGCCCTCACCTCCATCCACTGGTACTGCCCTCACCTCCACCCACTGGTAATGCCCTCACCTCCACCCACTGGTACTGCCCTCACCTCCACCCACTGCTACTGCCCTCACCTCCACTCACTGGTACTGCCCTCACCTCCACCCACTGGTATTGCTCTCACCTCCACCCACTGGCACTGCCCTCACCTCCACCCACTGGTACTGCCCTCACCTCCACAAAATGGTACTACCCTCACCTCCACAAAATGGTACTACCCTCACCTCCATCCGCTAGTACTGCCCTCACCTCCACCCACTGGTACTGCCTTCCCTTCCATCCGTTGGTACTGCCCTCACCTCCACCCACTAGTAATGCCCTCACCTCCACCCACTGGTACTGCCCTCACCTCCACTCACTGGCACTGCCCTCACCTCCACCCACTAGTAATGCCCTCACCTCCACCCACTGGTACTGCCTTCCCTTCCATCCGTTGGTACTGCCCTCACCTCCACCCACTAGTAATGCCCTCACCTCCACCCACTGGTACTGCCCTCACCTCCACTCACTGGCACTGCCCTCACCTCCACCCACTGGTACTGCCCTCACCTCTACCCACTGGTACTGCCCTCACCTCCACTCTCTGGTACTGCCCTCACCTCCACCCACTGGTACTGCCCTCACCTCCACTCACTGGTACTGCCCTCACCTCCACTCACTGGTACTGCCCTCACCTCCACTCGCTGGTACTTCCCTCACCTCCACCCACTGGTACTGCCCTCACCTCCACCCACTGGTACTGCCCTCACCTCCACCCACTGGAACTGCCCTCACCTCCACTCTTTGGTACTGCCCTCACCTCCACCCATTGGTACTGTCCTCATCTCCACCCACTGGTACTGCCCTCACCTCCATCCACTAGTACTACCATCACCTCCACCCACTGGTACTGCCCTCACCTCCCCCACTGGTACTGCCCTCACCTTCTCCCACTGGTACTGCCCCCACCTCCACCCACTGGTACTGCCCTCACCTCCCCCACTGGTACTGCCATCACCTCCACCACTGGTGTAGATGAATGGTTCAGAGAACCGACATGTTGATAAATTAGACACATATGCAACACTTGGGTATCTTTATTGAGGAAACGTTTCGCCACACAGTGGCTTCATCAGTCCATACAAAGTAGAAAGTAGTAAGGAGAGGAGGAGTTTGAGGTAATCAGTCCCTCGGCCTGGAGTCGATGTGTTCTGTCCATCAATCAATCTTAATACAAACGAATTCTTCAACACTTGTCCAACCTTAGGACGAAGACCTACTTCGACTAGTGGATGGTACCACTATGACCCCGCCTCCTGCTGCTTCACCTCACCTGAATACAGTATATAAACAACTACTTTTGCCCTATGCTGTACTTCCTACAAGATTGATGGACTGAACACATCGACTCCAGGCAGAGGGACTGATTACCTCAAACTCCTCCTCTCCTTATACCTTTCTACTTTGTATGGACTGATGAAGCCACTGTGTGGCGAAACGTTTCCTCAATAAAGATACCCAAGTGTTGCATATGTGTCTAATTTATTTTCTCCCACTGGTACTGCCCTCACCTCCACCTACTGGTATTGTCCTCACCCCCACTCACTGGTACTGCCCTCACCTCCACCTACTGGTATTGTCCTCACCCCCACTCACTGGTACTGCCCTCACCTCCACCTACTGGTATTGTCCTCACCCCACTCACTGGTACTGCCCTCACCTCCACCTACTGGTATTGTCCTCACCCCCACCCACTGGTACTACCCTCACCTCCACCCACTGGTACTGCCCTTACCTCCCCCACTGGTACTGCCCTCACCTTCCCCAGGTACTGCCCCCACTTTTTGCCACTGGTACTACCCCTCACCTCCACCACAGGTACTGCCCCACCTCCACTCACTGGTACTTCCCTCACCTCCACCCACTGGTACTGTCCTCACCTCCACCTACTGGTATTGTCCTCACCCCTATCCACTGGTACTACCCTTACCTCCACCCACTGGTACTGCCCCCACATCCACCCACTGGTACTGCCCTCACCTCCACTCTCTGGTACTGCCCTCACCTCCACCCACTGGTACTGCCCTCGCCTCCACCCACTGGTACTGCCCTCACCTCCACTCTCTGGTACTGCCCTCACCTCCACTCACTGGTACTGCCCTCACCTCCACTCACTGGTACTGCCCTCACCTCCACCCACTGGTACTGCCCTCACGTCCATGCACTGGTACTGCCCTCACGTCCATCCACTGGTACTACCCTCACCTCCACTCACTGGTACTACCCTCACCTTCCCCTACTGGTACTGTCCTCACCCCCACTGGTACTACCCTCACCTCCACCCACTGATACTACCTTCACCTCCACCCACTGGTACTGCCCTCACCTTCCCTACTGGTACTGCCACCACCTTCTCCCACTGGTAATGCACTCACTTCCACCCACTGGTACTGCCCTCACCTCCACTCACTGGTACTGCCCTCACCTCCACCCACTGGTACTGCCCTCACCTCCACCCACTGGTACTACCCTCACCTCAATCCAATGGTACTACCCTCACCTCCATCCGATAGTACTGCCCTCACCTCCACCCAATGGTACTACCCTCCCCTCCACCCACTGGTACTGCCCTCACCTCCACCCACTGGTACTACCCTCACCTCCAACCAATGATACTACCCTCACCTCCATCCGATAGTCATGCCCTCACCTCCACCCACTGGTACTGCCCTCCCCTCCATCCGCTGGTACTGCCCTCACCTCTACCCACTGGTACTGCCCTCACCTCCACCCACTGGTACTGCTCTCACCTCTACTCACTGGTACTGCCCTCACCTCCAACCACTGGTAATGCCCTAACCTCCACCCACTGGTATTGCCCTCACCTCCACTCTTTGGTACTGCTCTCACCTCCACCCATTGGTACTGCCCTCACCTCCACCTACTGGTACTGCTATCACCTCCATCCACGGGTACTACCATCACCTCCACCCACTGGTACTGCCCTCACCTCCCCCACTGGTACTGCCCTCACCTTCTCCCACTTGTATTGCCCCCACCTCCACCCACTGGTACTATCCCACCTCCACTCTCTGGTACTGCCCCCACCTCCTCCCACTGGTACTGCCCTCACCTCCACCTAATGGTATTGTCCTCACCCCCACTCACTGGTACTGCCCTCACCTCCACCTACTGGTATTGTCCTCACTGGTATTGTACCCTGCACTGTGCTGTTCCACAGGCAGGTGAATGAGTGTCCTGTACTGTGCTGTGCCACAGCCAGGTACATGAGTACCCTGTACTGTGCTGTCCCACAGCCAGGTAAATGAGTACCCTGCACTGTCCTGTACCACAGCCAGGTACAGGAGTGACCTGCACTGTTGCACCACAGCGAGTGCAGGAGTGACTTGCACTGTCCTGTACCACAGAGAGGTACAATAGTGACCAGCACTGTGCTGTACCACAGAGAGGTACAGGAGTGACCAGCACTGTGCTGTACCACAGAGAGGTACAGGAGTGACCTGCACTGTGTTGTACCACAGAGAGGTACAAGAGTGACCTGCACTGTGTTGTACCACAGAGAGGTGCAAGAGTGACCTGCACTGTGCTGTACCACAGAGATGTACAGGAGTGACCTGCACTGTGTTGTACCACAGAGATGTACAATAGTGACCAGCACTGTGCTGTACCACAGATAGGTACAGGAGTGACCAGCACTGTGCTGTACCACAGAGAGGTACAGGAGTGACCTGCACTGTGTTGTACCACAGAGAGGTACAAGCACTACCTGCACTGTGTTGTACCACAGAGAGGTGCAAGAGTGACCTGCACTGTGTTGTACCACAGAGAGGTACAGGAGTGACCTGCACTGTGCCTCTGCCTTACACAGGTACAAGGGAACGTGGTCTTCGTATAGAATTGATCACTTGCAGCTGTCGGGCAGAAATGAGACGCTTGTGAAGTCACCTTCCTGGGCTGCCTGACTTGATGGACTTACCCATGATTATTCATATTCTTGGCAAGCATATTTCTCTCTCTCTCTCTCTCTCTCTCTCTCTCTCTTTTTTTTTTCTCTCCTCTTTTCTCTTTAAATTTTCGTCAAATATAGTGTATTTAAAATCTACCACAATGACGTATTTAAAGCGTGATTGGAAAAAATTTCTATGTGTAATATCATGGTATTAGTGAAAATCCATGACAAAAATACAGCAAAATGTTTAGCGGTGTTTGAAAAAATGTTTACGGTGATTATGGTATTAACAAGTGTTTACACTCGTGTGTTTACACACAACAGTGTTTACACACAACAAGTGTTTACACACAACAAGTGTTTACACGCAACACGTGTTTACACACAACAGTGTTTACACACCAAAGTGTTTACACACAACAAGTGTTTACACACAACACGTGTTTACACATAACACGTGTTTAAAAACAACAAGTGTTTATCCACAACAGTGTTTACACACAACAAGTGTTTACACACAACAAGTGCTTACAGACAACACGTGTTTACACACAACAAGTGCTTACAGACAACACGTGTTTACACACAACAAGTGCTTACAGACAACACGTGTTTACACACAACAAGTGCTTACACACAACAGTGTTTACACACAACAAGTGTTTACACACAACAGTGTTTACACAACAGTGTTTACACACAACAAGTGCTTACACACAACACGTGTTTACACACAACAAGTGTTTGTCCACAACAGTGTTTACACACAACAAGTGTTTGTCCACAACAGTGTTTACACACAACAAGTGTTTATCCACAACAGTGTTTACACACAACAAGTGTTTGTCCACAACAGTGTTTACACACAACAGTGTTTACACACAATAAGTGTTTATCCACAACAGTGTTTACACACAACAAATGTTTACACACAACAAGTGTTTACACACAACAAGTGTTTATCCACAACAAGTGTTTACACACAACAAGTGTTTATCCACAACAAGTGTTTACACACAACAAGTGTTTACCACAACAAGTGTTTACACACAACAAGTGTTTATCCACAACAAGTGTTTACACACAACAAGTGTTTACACACAACAAGTGTTTATCCACAACAAGTGTTTACACACAACAAGTGTTTATCCACAACAAGTGTTTACACACAACAAGTGTTTATCCACAACAGTGTTTACACACAACAAATGTTTACACACAACAAGTGCTTACACACAACACGTGTTTACACACAACAAGTGTTTACACACAACAAGTGTTTACACACAACAAGTGTTTACACACAACAAGTGTTTACACACAACATGTGTTCACAAAATTCTTTAAATACTTTTTGTATTAGTGTTTGCACGTGTGTGTGTTTACATGTTAATAGCGATTGTGTGATTGGGTTCAACATTGTCCTTCCTCTTTTCTCTTCTCAATCTGTTTCCTCACCAGTCTCTCCTTTCCCCATTCTTTTTACTTCCCATGCTCTGTATTTCCCAATCTTTTTCCTCTCTCTCTTTCCTATCCCCACTCTATCCTCCCCGTCCTACTCCCTCTCCCACTCCACCTTCCTCCTCCATCTCTCTCCCACCTTCCTCCTCCATCTCTCTCCCCCTTTCCTCCTCCATCTCTCTCCCAGCTTTACCCTCCTACACACCTTCCCAATCTTACCTAAATACATTTGTATTTTCTCTTCTCATTCCTTCTACCTCATCCTGGCATCCTGGCACCCTGGTACCCTAGCATCCTGGTATCCTGGCATCCAGACACCTTGGCATCCTGGCACCCTGGCAACCTGGTATCCTCGCATCCTCGCATTCTGGCTCCCTGGCATTCCGGCACCCTGGCATCCTGGCACCCTGGTATCCTGGCATAATGGCACCTTAGCATCTTGGCACCCTGTCATCTGGCACCATGGCATCCCGGCGCCCTGGCATCCTGGTATCCTAGCATCCTGGAATCTTGGCATCTTGGCATCCTGGCATCTTGGCACCCTGGCATCCTGGCACCCTGGCATCCTGGTATCTTGGCATCCTGGCATCTTGGCACCCTGGCATCCTGGCATCCTGGTATCCTTGCATTCTGGCATCCTGGCGTTCTGGCATCTTGGCACCCTGGCATCCTGGCACCATGGCATCCCGGCGCCATAGCATCCTGGCATCCTAGCATCCTGGCAATCTGGCATCTTGGCATCCTGGCATCCTGGCATCTTGGCCTCTTGGAACCCTGGCATCCTGGCACCCTGGCATCCTGGCATCTTGGCACCCTCGCATCCTGGCACCCTTGCATCTTGGCACCCTGGCATTTTGGCATCCTTGCATCTTGGCACCCTGGCATCCTTGCACCCTGGCATCTTGGCACCCTGGCATCCTGGCATCCTTGCATCTTGGCACCCTGGCATCCTTGCATCTTGGCACCCTGGCATCCTGGCACCCTGGCATCCTGGCACTCTAGCACGCCATCAAGATCAAGAGAGGTAATAACATGGTTGTGGTGGGTCATCCGCAATATTTTAAGCAGCGCTCCTCCCAAGCCAAGCCTAAAATAAACAAATTAATGAGCCAGAAACAAGTTTAGCACCGTATTTACAGAGAGAGAGGAGAGAGAGAGAGAGAGAGAGAGAGAGAGAGAGAGAGAGAGAGAGAGAGAGAGAGAGAGAGAGAGAGAGAGACAGACAGAGAGAGAAAGATCACCTCTCGATCTGAAAAACGTAAAGTTTACATTCCGTTGTGGTGTTAAGATTGTCACACCTGTGTGTGTGTGTGTGTGTTGTGTGTGTATGTATGTGTGTGTGTGTGTGTGTGTGTTTGTGTATGTACTCACCTAGTTGTGGTTGCAGGGGTCGAGTCACAGCTCCTGGCCCCGCCTCTTCACTGGCCGTGTATGTATGTGTGTGTTTGTGTGTGTGTGTGTGTGTGTGTGTGTGTGTGCGTATGTGTGTGTCTGTGACTCTGTATGTCTGTCTGTCTGTCAAGATCTGCTTCAAGACCCTCGTTAAAGAATATCATTAGATGGTCTGAGTTTCTAAAATACACCACCATACACACACGTTCTTGGCTGACACACACTTGGGTTACGTTGGTGACTTACTCTACAAGAGTTGTGTTCCTCTTGTGCTGTGACTCCGGTGGTCCTCGTCTCAAGTGACGAATATTTTTCTCTCAGGTCACAACTATTCCTGTCTCAGACTTCTTGAGATTCTGTCAACACTCTTGTGACTTCAGATAATAATATAGATTATTGGTTTAAAGCCTATCTACTGCACGAAGATCATTTACGATGCATGCCACTTGTTGACTACTACCTAACAATTCTCGCTAAAAATATACTATATATATATATATATATATATATATATATATATATATATATATATATATATGTCGTGCCGATTAGGTAAAACTGGTCAATTAGCAAGAACTCATTTAAAATTAAGTCCTTTCTAAAAATTTCTCTTATACGTTTAAAGATATATTTTTTTCATTTACGTTAATGTAAAATTTATAATTTTGTACCAAGAGAAACTTTGAAACCTACCTAACCTTATTACAACAAGCGCAATTTAATTTAGCTAGCCCAACTAAATATATTTTAGAATCGTTAACATTAATTTAATAATAAACAAACACAATGAAATATATTTTTTCGTTAGGTTCAGAATGATTTTTGCGAAATTATTGCATACACAAATTTTTGCTTGTCTTATATGGCAAGAAGAGCGTTGCTATTTAAGCCAAAATCACAAGTTTTACCTAATCGGCACGACTATATATATATATATATATATATATATATATATATATATATATATATATATATATATATATATATATATATATATATATATATATATATATATATATTGATAGAACAACGTTCACATTGCCTTAACCACTTAACCAGTGATCCTACAAAGATCACACACCCAGCACTAGGTGGTGTTCGTGATCCGAGGCAATGTGAACGTTGTTCTGTCTCTTGAGGCGTGAAAATGTGTCGCAGGATCTAATCTCGGCTGGTCGCAGTCTCAATACCACTTGTTTTATGGTTGCATTACTATATAAACTGCTTGTAGAGGATGGTATTCAAACGGGAGGTGGTTGAAATTAGCCTTGTGCTTACCACTACCACAAGTGTCCTCGGATCTTGAACACCACCTAGCTCTGCTGGGTGCGTGATCTTTGTATGATCGCTGGTTAAGTGGTTAAGGCGCTGTGAACATTGTTCTGTACCAAGATACCATTGTCTTGCAGTGTCTGACTGAGTGAATATTAAAATGATATAAAATACCGACAGGTTGTTAGGCAAGACACATATGCAACAGTTAGGTAGCTTTGTTTCGAAACGTTTCGCCCACAAAATAGGCTTCTTTTTTTTTTTTTTTTTTTTTAATTTATTAAAACATTATTACAAAACATGACAAATATGCCGTAAACAGTAACAGGCACCTAAATTACGAAACAACAATATTAAAATGACAAACCAACACCATAAACATGGATATGTGTGATAACCCACCACCTGAACCCTCACACTATTTTCAAAATAAAAACCCTAACCATACATACACAAGAAAATTGTTACATATAAAAACCATGCACAACATGTCACATGGTATATGCAAAACTAAATAACAACAAACCTTTATGAAAATTTAATATACAATGAAACATGTCTATATAATGCCTTGAACATGCATGGTCATCTTAAAGTACAAGTAACCCACTGAAACCTGTCATTTAACACAATTATTAAAACTCCTACTGGTACAAACCTACCACGAAAATCTTCATACAAGGCCAAAGAACTTACTATACATAGACAATAGTGATTACATATAATAATAGGGACAAGAGTTAATACCTCTTAATATACCCCCATGTGCATTATATTATGTCTTCCAGCTATCATCTCTTAACTACCGAACTATTACAGTTACTAACCCTATACATCCAAATAAAACTTGGGACCTCTTAACACAGACCTCCAATAGCCAACTGCCATTGTCCTTCAAAACATTTAGTACAATCAATATAACAATTAATCCGGCCCTGTTAATGAAAACTCATATATTTAAGAACAGAGTGTATGTTCCTAGCATTTAGAAACATTGAATATTTCATGATACAACACATAACATAAATCCTACCCTTAAACTTTACAACTTCCACATTGTTATATATATATTAACAACATTGCAATGACCTTCATTCAAACATATGAAAAATTTTGTTTTGCAACCTCGCACATGTGAACAAACCCTATAATTCCTAACACAACATTAGGTACATACTCCAAAGATGACTTGCCTCATCACATTAAACCAAGAGCACTGAAACGAAACCAACCTCCAACCTCTTCCTGACCTAACTATACCACCCTCCTCACACTCCCCACCCATTCCACCCCCAACTCCCCACCAACGTGCAACCTACCCTACCAACAGACAACCCCTCCAGGCTACCTAAACTCCAACCTAAACTCCTCAACAAAACTAAGCAGCCCTCCCTTCACCTTATCATGCTTAATAACCAATGTACTGTGAAATCCTGATAAACACTTGAAAATCCTCCATACTCCTCCCATACAGGCTTTATTACGACATTTTGTTCTATAAAACCCTGCTGCTAACGCCCTTATTCTTACATCACTCTCACCTTCCTCATTCCTCACGATATATGAATGTAATCCAAAACTAAATAAGACATTGTCCCTTTGTCGCTTTCGAGAACTGCCCCATGTCCCAAACTTAACGCCCGTAGAGCTGCACACCTCTTCCCTATTCTTCTCAACACTTCACCAAACCATGCACATACCCCTGTAAGACCCACGCAAAAATATACAGCATGAAAAGCCGTATCTAGTTCCCGCACCTGTCACACCTACCATCCCCAACTATTCCATGACAAATAACTGAGCCTTCGACGCTAAGATTCCATGTAGAAATCTAAACCCTGTATCTCTGACCCTCGGGTTCAATTTCAACTTTTTCAACCACCCCAGGTTCTACCCCAATTATACAACGGAAAATTCACCCTTCCCTTCACCTCCATCACCCCTTGTCCTATCCTATCCAGCCGACTCACCCTAATTGCACTGGATCTCGCAATACCATCAAACCTCTCAGAATTTCCTCACACTTCAATAACTCCTTCCCCCACCACCTGCGTACCTCCTCATCACCTCCCTACTCTCCTGCCTCCCACCCTTCCCCGTAAAAACTCATGCCTCACGAACACACTCCTAAGCCTACACCTTAAGGGGTAACAACCCTACACCCCCAACGTACCTTAGTTTCCACCACTCTCTACACAGCCAATGCCTCACGCCCCCATACAAACTTTAGCACACTTGCAATAATCTTCTCACATCAATCTCCAAAGGGAAAGACCGCTGCACAAAACCATAGCTTATGTACACTAATACATTCACGACAACTGCCTTTTGCAACAAAGTAACCTCCCTACTCCCAACCCATCATCCTATGTATTGCCGCATCCACTACCATTCTCGAGTTTACTTCCTCGCTACCAAAGGTTCGCACTAAACACTATTCCACAAATCTTTAATGTCAACACAACCCCATCCCTCCCTCACCCCCAAGCCCCTCGTCCAATTCCCACCTCCAGTAGATTAGATTTTCCTCTATTCACCCTCATTCCGTCGCTCTTCCAAAAATCTACTAGCCATTCACCATGCTCATTGTGCTCTGACGATACCAAAACGTTAGTATCGTCTACATAACCTACAATTCCTACCCCATCCACATTATTCCCCTCACTTAATCCTCTCCACTAACCTATAAAGGGATCCTGTAGCAGGAACAGGATCTACGGCAGTGGACAACCCTGTCGCAGACCCCTCTCCATACTCACCGCCTCCCTACCCTCCCATTTATTTGCACTCTGAACTTAGCCTCCTCATACAAAGTACGCACCAACTCACCACTTCCTTCCCGAAACCCTGTTTCCAAAATCTCATAAGTATTTCTATCCACTTATCATATGTCTCTCTGCCAGTCCAGGCCCAACACGCCTCCTGTTCGACTTCATCTATAAACCTCTTGATACGTCTATGCCCTCTGTCATTATACTCCTTCCAGGTACTCCCATTGTCCTCATGCAACATGTTCCCCAAACCTCTTTATTCTATTCGCTAAAATCTTTGCAAAATTTTATAGTCAGTATTCATCAAAGCTATTCCCTATAATCACTTAACCTCCTCGAATTCTTCCTTTCGCTACCAACACAACCACCCCAGTTCTCATACTTTCCCCATTATTCCTCCCCTTTCAACTCATTACTACCCTCACTAACATCTCTTTAACACCTGCCATGCTTTACATACAATTCCCTAGGCAACCCATCTGATCCAGGTGATTTTCCCATCCGTAGACCTTTAATTGCTTCCTATACTTCCTCCTCAGTTATCTCTCCCTCACAAGCCTGCCTATCCTCATCACTCAAACACTTCCTAATTGCACGTAAAATCCTTCACTTGCCTCTAAATCCTGTTCTTCCCTTCCATACGTTTTCCTATCCAACACTCTGCATATCCTCCTATACCCTCTGTTGTCTCAACTCTGCCCTCCTCATAACCCCCATTCCTCCTCTACCTTTATAGACGAGATCAACATACTACCCCCTCCTTTGAAAATGCCTCAGAACCATCTTCGACGCTTTGTTACCCATAATACCTCCTCAAAACCACTCCTAAGTCTTAAAGCCTGAAACCGTTCCTCCTGGATCTCCTTAGTCTGTTTCAGCAAAACCCCAACTCTTTCGCCAGACCTTCCCCCAATCCCCATAACACCCACTCAACAAACCTTCCAAATACCTCTGATACCCATACCATACCTGCCTCTCCCCCACCCGCTGGTAAACTTCCTGATTTCGTTTACCTCTTCATCCCACCACTTGCTTACCTTTACCTTCAACTCCTTCCTCCCTCCACATCTCCCCACCACCCTCAAAATCTTCATCATCCCCATCTTCCAACAATCTCGTATTTAGTTTCCAACAACTTGGTACACCCTGACACCTCCTTCCCATCCACCTTCAAACACAACCCTCGATGGTCAGAAAACCAACGTCAATACACTCCACCTTTTCCACAACCACAGCTGTCGTCACATATACTCTGTCCAAAGAGCAGCATAATTCTTCCTTTGAATGTAGTCTACCGGTTCCCCTCCTCCACCACATCCACCAGCCACCGCATTCAAGACCTCTCGTAATGAACCCAGCACACACCGCTCCCCTTGGTTCTACATCCCTAACCCTAATCACACTATTCCAATCCCTGCTATGACAGTGACGTGAGGTAGTCCTGGAAAGCATAAGTTAACTCATTATTAATAAAATCATCTTTAATACGCTTATTCGCTCACAGCCGGAGATACACTCCCAAAAGCTAACCTGTACTCCTCCCACCTCCATTCCTGAACCACCCTTCCCCCCTCCTCCCATGATGACAAGGTGAAAGGGCTGGTCTCTCTAATCCCCACCAAAACACCCCCTTTGAACAACCTAGCACTGCCAGCAAATCTTGATAACCCTTTATTACTATCTCCTCCCTGCCTAAAATTGTGTTCTTGAAAAACACTACATCTACCTCCATCGCATTAACGTTATCTCAACCCATTTGCGTTTGACCTCATTTCTGAGGCCATTTACGTTCATTGTCACACACCTGAAGTGAACGGTTGGGTTTCCCTTTCGATTTCAGTGCTCTTTGTCAATCTTAACCATCGTTGCACCATCAATCCCTCCTTCCCTTTCCCTCCCCTTTGATTCTCTTGGTGCTCCATTTCCTTCACCTGACACCCTTTACCCTGAACCACCTCAGCCCCACATCTTTTGCCAGGCCTCTGAGCTGCAGTTAACACATCCTCATCTGTATCATCCCAGGTCGTTTCCTAGATTCTCCTTTTCCACCGGTATCTCCATGTCCTCTTCCTGTGGATTTCAGCCTCTACAACTGTCCCATTTACTGAAGCCTCTACACCATTCCATCACTCTCATAACCTCACCGTCTCCGTAGCTCTCATAACATCCTCTCCTTGCCCAACCACACCCACCTCCTCTGAAATATCATCCAGTAATAAGGGTGCACTACCAATGAATTCATGCAAATCCTGCAGAATAGCTGCTTCCTCACCCTCACCATGCTGACTCTCGTCCATGGTCATGCCTTGCGCTGCAGTCGCCTCCAGCGTCACATCTGAAATCAAGGCAACAGCCCGCTGTTGCTTCTCCTCCTGATCCACCTCCGCACTCCACGATTGTTGTTGATTCCCGTTCTCCTTCTTCCCGTCGCTCTGCTCCACCAATCCAACCTCCGGAGATGTCCTGTCATCCAAGCTGGTCACGGCACGTACCTCCTCCCTCCGATCTCCAACACGCCTACGTGCACAGTCCGCCGCTATGTGTCCTGGTTGCTCGCACAACCGACATGTCCTCACCTGGCCGACATAAGTTACATAAACCTGGGTACGAAAGGCGTCCATTAGAATGTAGGATGGTACAGGTTTCCTTAATGTCATCTTCACTTATAAGTGCCCTCGAGCATGCCAGCGTACAAACCATTCATCCAACGGCCCACGTTGACTGCATGTATCACACCATACTATTTCAAAACATCCTGAATGTCCGTCGCACTCGCCTCGAATGGGACATGACGGAGTTTCAACCACTTATACGTGGCTGAAATATCCTTAACACATACCTCTACACCTTGCATGACGACCTTCCGCTTGTCCTGGTACATGTCGACGATCCTTTCGTAAGCTGCTGTACAGGCGAATTTTACAAGGATCCTCCTTGCCCCATTGAGGGCAATGCCGTATAACTCTGAATGTTGTATGCCCAGAGTGTCGCGAAGTATGGCAGGCAGTAAAATCTCTGCGTTCGATGGGTAAACTGCTCCTTGTAGTAGTTCAATACCAACAGTATTCACCCGGCGTCTGTAACCATCCGCCATGATGAGAATGAAGTTGCACCAGGTCAACTCCAGGGGGCTCCACCAGACACCTCGCACACAACCAAGGCTGGGCGTGGAATGATGGCTTCTTCAGTCTAGTACAGAAAAGTTGGCAGAAGCAGAACACCTGGGACAACTACTAGTGAGAATGGTTGGACTTGAGAGGGACGTGACCTCTCAGTGACTACATTCTTGCTTCTACTAGTGGTCTACATGTCACCTCCTGACAGTATATAAGTCTCCATACTGTCACTTCAACTTCACATTGTTCCAGACTATGGAACAAATACTCTTCTCCAGGGTGAGGGACTGACCACCTCAAAACTACGTCGTCAAGGTTGATGGACTGATGACATCGTCTTCACATCTCTGTCTCTCTCTTCCAACTTTTCTGTACTCGACTGAAGAAGCCTACTGTGTGGGCGAAACGTTTCGAAATAAAGATACCTAACTGTTGCACATGTGTCTTACCTAACGAACATTGTTCTGTCTCTTGAGGCGAGAGAAAGTTGCATCTGAAATAAAGACACATGTACAACATCTGGGTATCTTTATTGTAGACGTTTCGCCATCCAGTGGCTTTATCTTATTATTATTATAATCAAATAGAAGCGCTAAACCACAGGGGTTATACAGCAGTGGCTTTATCAATACAAATTCTAGGATATAATTGGAAGAGAGTAGAACTATATACAAAAGATGAGGTAATCAGTCCCTCAGCCTTGGAGTTGGTGTGTTTAGCACCGTTGGTGTAGAGATTCTGAAGACCAGGTAAGAAGGCTTGACCTTAAATAGGCGTCAGCTGATAGGGACGGGTAGCAGACGAGGGCATAGTCACTGTCAGACACTGCAACATCATGGAATCTTGATTCTGATGACATGTACATAACCTTCTTCACGGCTACGACTACTACTACTACCCATCTCTTTGGGTATGACCTACTTCCACTGGGGAATCCCGCCTACCAGTGACTATGCCCTCGTCTGCTACCCGTCCCTATCAGCTGACGCCTATTTAAGGTCAAGCATTCTTACCTGGTCTTCAGAATCTCCAGACCTACGGTGTTGAACACACCAACTCCAAGGCCGAGGGACTGATTACCTCATCTTTTGTATATAGTTCTACTCTCTTCATATTATGTCCTAGAATTTGTATTGATAAAGACACTGGATGGCGAAACGTCTTACAATAAAGATACCCAGATGTTGCACATGTGTCTTAAATTCATCTTGTCGGTATTGTATACCATTCTTGTACAGACTTTACTCTATTTATTATTACTCTTTGTGTTCTATTTGTTAGGAAGTTGTAAATCCATCTACCAACTTTTCCTCTTATTCCTTTATCACGCATTTTGTGTGCTATTACACCATGGTTGTACTTGTCGAAGGCTTTCGCAAAGTCTGTGTATACTACATCTGTATTTTGTTTATCCTCTGTAGCATCGAGGACCTTATCATAGTGGTCCAGGAGCTGGGACAGGCAGGAGCGACCTGCTCTAAACCATGTTGCCCTGGGTTGTGTAATTGATGGGTATCTAGGTGGTTGACGATCTTGCTTCTTAGAACCCTCTCAAAGATTTTATATGGGATGTTAGTGCTATCGGTCTGTAGTTCTTTACAATTTCTTTACTGCCACCTTTGTGGAGTGGAGCTATGTCTGTTGTTTTTAATGAGTGTGGGATGACCTCTGTGTCCATGCTCCCTCTCCATAGAATGCTGAAGGCACGTTATTAATGAACACAGAGTTCCATGAGTCTGGGCCTGGGGCAGAGTGCATGGGCATGGGCATGTATATATATATATATATATATATATATATATATATATATATATATATATATATATATATATATATATATATATATATGTATATATATATACGTATATATATAATCCAGGCTAGATAAATGCTCCTATTAGTGTATCATTAATTATTTCGTTTAGCTTTAACTTCAACGTTCTTTTTGGATTATTCCAAAAATAAGTTTTATGATGTATCTTGAGAGATGAAGTTCGTCTTTAACTGAACAAAAAAAATTTTAAATTTCATCATATTTTAAAATAATTTTAAATGACAAAAATAACCTAAAATAAATAAATGGAATAAACAAAATATTTTTTTTATTATTTCCAAACTTTAAAAAGAAGTAAAAATAGCTTAAATTTGTTTTATAAAAATTTTAAGTCTAAAAAGTTTTTTCACCAGTTCTGTGAAAGTTTAAACATGGCAAATTTATGTTTAAAGTAATAAACATTTCCGCTAATTATTATAAACATCGCATCTTCATCTCCCTCACGGAATGAGTTCTTTTTTTTTTTTAATTATTGTAGCTTAAGTAAACGTCGGGAAAGATGATGGTGTGTTGAGATAAGATGCTGAAGAAACCTTGTAGCGAGTTGGCATCTTCTCTGGGCATCCTCTCAGTGTATCTTCTCTGGGCATCCTTTCAGAGCATCTTCTCTGGGCATCCTCTCAGTATATCTTCTCTGGGCATCCTCTCAGACCATCTTCTCTGGGCATCCTCTCAGAGCATCTTCTCTGGGCATCCTCTCAGTATATCTTCTCTGGGCATCCTCTCAGAGCCTCTCCTCTGGGCATCCTCTCAGAGCATCTTCTCTGGGCATCCTCTCAGAGCATCTTCTCTGAGCATCCTCTCAGAGCCTCTCCTCTGGGCATCTTCTCAGTGCATCTTCTCTGGGCATCCTCTCAGAGGCTTTCCTCTGGGCATCCTCTCAGTGCATCCTCTCAGAGCCTCTCCTCTGGGCATCCTCTCAGTGCATCTTCTCTGAGCATCCTCTCAGAGCCTCTCCTCTTGGCATCCTCTCAGTGCATCTTCTCTGGGCATCCTCTCAGAGCCTCTCCTCTGGGCTTCCTCTCGTGGAATCTTCTCTGAGCATGATGATCCCGGTGCCAGATGCCAAGATTCCCCTGTCGAGTTTTTAATGTTTGGAAGAAATGCCGGAGTCGGGTTAGCTTCCTGCCTGCTAGCCTACCTACCTCCATGCCTGCTTACCTGTCTGCCTGACTGCCTGCTTCCCTGCCTGTCTACCTACCTGCCTGCCTTCCTACCTACCTCCATGCCTGCTTACCTGTCTGCCTGACTGCCTGCTTCCTGCCTGTCTACCTACCTGCCTGCCTTCCTACCTACCTCCATGCCTGCTTACCTGTCTGCCTGACTGCCTGCTTCCCTGCCTGTCTACCTACCTGCCTGCCTTCCTACCTACCTCCATGCCTGCTTACCTGTCTGCCTGACTGCCTGCTTCCCTGCCTGTCTACCTACCTGCCTGCCTTCCTACCTACCTCCATGCCTGCTTACCTGTCTGCCTGACTGCCTGCTTACTGCCTGTCTACCTACCTGCCTGCCTTCCTACCTACCTCCATGCCTGCTTACTGTCTGCCTGACTGCCTGCTTCCCTGCCTGTCTACTACCTGCCTGCCTTCCTACCTACCTCCATTGCCTGCTTACCTGTCTGCCTGACTGCCTCTGCCTGTCCCTGCCTGTCTACCTACCTGCCTGCCTTCCTACCTACCTCATTGCCTGCTTACCTGTCTGCCTGACTGCCTCCCTGCCTGTCAACCTGCCTGTCTACCTACCTGCCTACCTTCCTACCTATCTCACTGCCTGCTTACCTGTCTGCCTGACTGCCTGCCTCTTTGCCTGTCTACCTACCTGCCTGCCTTCCTACCTACCTCCATGCCTGCTTACCTGTCTGCCTCTTTCTCTGCCTGTCTACCTACCTGCCTGCCTTCCTACCTATCTCACTGCTTGCTTACCTGTCTGCCTGACTGCCTGCTTCCTGCCTGTCTACCTACCTGCCTGCCTTCCTACCTACCTCCATGCCTGCTTACTGTCTGCCTGACTGCCTGCTTCCCTGCCTGTCTACTACCTGCCTGCCTTCCTACCTACCTCCATGCCTGCTTACTGTCTGCCTGACTGCCTGCTTCCCTGCCTGTCTACTACCTGCCTGCCTTCCTACCTACCTCCATGCCTGCTTACCTGTCTGCCTGACTGCCTGCTCCCTGCCTGTCTACCTACCTGCCTGCCTTCCTACCTACTCCACTGCCTGCTTACCTGTCTGCCTGACTGCCTCCTGCCTGTCTACCTACCTGCCTGCCTTCCTACCTATCTCATGCCTGCTTACCTGTCTGCCTGCTTCTCTTTTCCTGTCTACCTACCTGCCTGCCTTCCTACCTATCTCACTGCCTGCTTACCTGTCTGCCTCTCTTTCCCTGCCTGTCTACCACCTGCCTGCCTTCCTACCTATCTCCATGCTTGCTTACCTGTCTGCCTGACTGCCTGCTTCCTGCCTGTCTACCTACCTGCCTGCCTTCCTACCTACCTCCATGCCTGCTTACCTGTCTGCCTGACTGCCTGCCTACTGCCTGTCTACCTACCTGCTGCTTCCTACCTACCTCCATGCCTGCTTACCTGTCTGCCTGACTCCTGCCTGCCTGAATGCCTTCCTAGCTGCCTGCCTGTCTGCCTCCTCCTGCCTGCTGCCTGTACATGCCTGCCTGCCTGCCTGTCTCCAGTCCTCCTCGCTGCTGTCTACCTACTGCCAGCCTGCCTCCTGTCAATGCCTGCACCTCCCCCGCCTGTCTACAGCCTCCTGCCTCCTCCTCTATCTGCTAGTCAGCACATAGTTCAGTACATTACTCTCAATGCGAAATAAACTTAGTGCTCTGCAAGTACAGCACCTCCCAGTGTCAGACAGTACCTCCTCAGTGTCAAGTACAGACCTCCCAGTGTGCAAGTACAGCCCTCCCAGTGTGCAAGTACAGCCCTCCCAGTGTGAAGTACAGCCCTCCTCAGTGTGCAAGTACAGCACCCCCTCAGTGTGCAAGTACATCACCTCCCAGTGTGCAAGTAACCACCTCCTCAGTGTGCAAGTCAGCACCTCCCAGTGTGCAGTACAGCCCTCCTCAGTGTGCAAGTACAGCACCTCCCCAGTGTGCAAGTACAGCCCTCCCCAGTGTGCAAGACAGCCCTCCTCAGTGTGCAAGTACAGCACCACCCCAGTGTGCAAGCAGCACCTCCCAGTGTGCGACAGCCCCTCCTCAGTGTGCAAGTACAGCACCCCTCAGTGTGCAAGTACAGCACCTCCTCAGTGTGCAAGTACAGCACCTCCTCAGTGAGATACAGTACAGCACCCTCCCAGTGTGCAAGTACAGCACCTCCCCAGTGTGCAAGTACAGCCCCTCCTCAGTGTGCAAGTACAGCACCTCCTCAGTGTGCAAGTACAGCACCTCCTCAGTGTGCAAGTACAGCACCTCCTCAGTGTGCAAGTACAGCACCTCTCAGTGTGCAAGTACAGCACCTCCTCAGTGTGCAAGTACAGCACCTCCTCAGTGTGCAAGTACAGCACCTCCTCAGTGTGCAAATACAGCACCTCCTCAGTGTGCAAGTACAGCACCTCCTCAGTGTGCAAGTACAGCACCTCCCCAGTGTGCAAGTACAGCACCTCCCCAGTGTGCAAGTACAGCACCTCCTCAGTGTTCAAGTACAGCACCTCCCCAGTGTGCAAGTACAGCACCACCCCAGTGTGCAAGTAC
>WNWK01002493.1:0-115000 GCA_009830355.1 Cherax destructor | reverse complement strand
GTCACATAAAACCATCCTCTATAGGACTACAATTGTCACATTAATTACTCACAACAAAACTGCAAAAGCAGTGAAAGAAAATTTTAAAAGAAAAAATTAGTGCTGCTTTATGAGCTGAATAAACACGAGCGTTATCATGACCAAAATAATATTTTCCGCTGAAACTAGATATCTACATCAGACCCCTGCGTTGGAATTAAATTTTCCCTTCCCTGGAGGTTTGGTTTTAATGCCCCCACCCCAGAGGCGACTACCTTCCTTCTTTCCTCTCCCGGGGGTGTGGAATCCCAATTTGCCCCTCCCTTTCCCTGGGGGTGTTAAATTGCCTCAAACCCCCCATCTTCTCCTAGGTTGGTGGGGACTTAAACCCTTTGATCAAACAAAATCATGTGAAACACAACATTGTTTGCCAGCTGAGCCACAGTGCGTCACAGGTTTGGGTGCAGGTTCGGGCTGCACTGTAGCCTGCGTTTTTGTCCGGCAAATTTAGCCTTTTTGGTGAGTTGATGTGGTGTGTTGTGTCTTTGTGAGTCCAGACAGTCCCGACCCCAGAGCCACAATGGTAAACCACAAGAAAGGGCTCACACCACCAGGGGGAGGTCATAACTCGGGTTTTTATCCATTACAATAATTACCTTTTGGTTAATTTTAATAGGGAAAAATTTTTATTAGAGTAACGTAATTTAGGATAAGTAAGGCAAGGGTAGATTGATTAAATTTTGCTTAGATTACTTTTAGGCAAGTTACCAAGTCAGGGGGTTTGTCTGAGCCCCAAAACTGGACGGGTCATTACGGCAAAAATATCCTTTACTATTATTAACCATCAACTTTTACTTTAATTCCTAACATAGTTAGGGGTTCAGATTAACCTTGCATATATACACTGAAAAATTGCCAAATATTTTAACTAATTTTCACATGCACAGAGAATAACACTATAACTTTATATATATATAATATATAATATATATATATATATATATATATATATTATATATATATATATATACTTGGAGTTCACTGCAGCAACGTTTTTGCTCCCCAAGATGGGCCCAAAGTTCTCCCTGATGTTTTTGGTTTATATTATTGATATAGGCCTAGCGAGGCCAATACCAAAAATTTAACATTGAACAACAAAAAAAACTAAAAACTAGAAAGTATGAACGTTTTGTTTCTTTTTCCAATACAGTAAAAAATACAATTTTTCCTTAAAAATAAAACTGTAATAGTTAATCGATTTTGTTTGAAATACAGATCTTGTTTTTGTTAAATTTTTTTGTTACACAGAAATTATTATTAACATTATTCTTTAAAGGAGGGGGAAGCTAGTGGAAGGTCTCCGTCAGATGACTAACCGCGTCAGGAACACTTGTCCTGTTTCCAACGAATCGGGTAACCTATTTTTTGCACGTATTATTATTATTATAATCATGGAGGTGCGCTAAACCGAGGGGATTATACAGCCCTGAGAGGGAGGGGGATGGGATAGATCTTCAGGGGAAATGGACACAGACCCCCCTGGATCAAGAGTCCATACAGCGTCAAGGAACTTTCCCTTTAGGGGTTCCCCCCCCCATAGGATACGTAACCTGAGATGTGTTTTCCTGCATATATGTGCTAGAGTTTAATTTATAAGGATTAAAGTAAAAATTGTGTGGTGGGGGAAGGTCAGTGGAGCCTTAATGACCCATCGTAGTCGATAGGTTTTAACCCATTAACAAACCAAACATTGTGAGGATCTGACACCCTGGTGTATTTCTTGCAGTGTAAATATACTGAGTAGTTACTTAACTCCTACGTTAATTAAGTATACTTGATTGTAAAATTTATTTAGGTAATTTAAAAAATACAGTTACACAAATTATAATATCATATATAACATGCAATTAGATATGACCCCCCCCAAAAAAAAAAAAAAAAAAAAAAAAAATTGTCAAATGACTTATTTCACTGGTGGTAAACAGGTGATGTTTCAGCTTTAATGTCGACTTTTTGTTTACGTGATAGGATTTTAAACCCCTTTTTGACTGGTTATTATCCTATTGAAGTTTTTCACTTTCATGTCGGCTGTGTGTCAAGAGCGGTGGTTGTGGACGGAGATGTGTCAAGAGCGGTGGTTGTGGACGTGAGATGTGTTGGAGATGGTATTGTGACGCAGGAGATGTGTCAAGAGCGGTGCTGTGGACGCGTCATGAGTGGTGGTTGGTGGACGTGAGATGTCAAGAGTGGTGGTTGCGGGACGTGAGATGTCAAAAAAGCGGCGGTTGTGGACGTGACATGTGTCAAGAGCGGTGGTTGGTGGGACGTGTGAGATGTCAAGAGCGGTGGTTGGTGGACGTGAGATGGCCAAGAGTGGTGGTTGGTGGACGTGTGGAGCTGTGTTAAGAGTGGTGGTTGGTGGACGAGATAAAGAGTGGTGGTTGTGACGGAGATGTTAAGAGGAAGTGGTGGACGTGAGATGCTTTAAGAGCGCGGTGTTGGTGGA
The DNA here is from genome assembly GCA_009830355.1 of Cherax destructor. Taxonomy (NCBI): domain Eukaryota; kingdom Metazoa; phylum Arthropoda; class Malacostraca; order Decapoda; family Parastacidae; genus Cherax; species Cherax destructor. Next base: position 112,515 of record WNWK01002493.1, on the reverse strand, counting down.
CGTGTGAGATGTCAAGAGCGGTGGTTGGTGGGACGTGAGATGTGTCAAGAGCGGTGGCTGTGGACGTGTGAGATGTGTCAAGAGCGGTGGTTAGACGTGAGATGTGTCAAGAGCGTGCTGGTGGACGTGAGATGCGCCGGAGCGGTGGCCAGGACGTGTGAGCGTCAAGAGCGGTGGTTGGTGGGACGTGATGTCAAGAGTGGTGGTTGCGGACGTGTGAGATGTGTCAAGAGCGGTGGTTGGTGGACGTGAGATGTGTTAAGAGTGGTGGTTGGTGGACGTGTGAGATGTGTTAAGAGTGGTGGTTGCGGGACGTGAGATGTGTCAAGAGTGGTGGCTGGTGGGATGTGAGATGTGTCAAAGCGGTGGTTGTGGACGTGTGAGTTACGTCAAGAGCGGTGTTGTGGACGTGTGAGATGTCAAGAGCGGTGGTTGGTGGACGTGTGATGTGTCAAGAGTGGTGGTTGGTGGACGTGAGCTGTGTTAAGAGTGGTGGTTGTAGACGTGTGAGATGTGTTAAGAGTGGTGGTTGGTGGACGGAGATGTGTTGTTATGGTGGTTGGTGGGACGTGAGATGTCAAGAGCGGTGGTTGGTGGACGTGTGGAGATGTGTCAAGAGCGGTGGTTGTGGACGTGTGAGATGTAAGGAGTGGTGGCTGGTGGGACGTGGAGATGTGTCAAGAGCGGTGGTTGTGGACGTGGAGATGTGTCAAGAGTGGTGGTTGGTGGACGTGAGATGTGTCGAAGAGTGGTGGTTGGTGGGACGTGTGGAGATGTGTCAAGAGGGTGGTTGGTGGACGTGTGAGAGATGTGTCAAGAGTGGTGGCTGGTGACGTGTGAGATGTGTCAAGAGGTTGGTGATGTGTGGAGATGTGTCAAAAAGCGGTGGTTGTGACGTGATATGTCAAGAGCGGTGGGTTGCGGACGTGTGGAGATGTCAAGAGCGGTGGTTGGTGGACGTGGAGATGTGTCAAGAGGTGGTTGTGACGTGCGGAGCCGTGTTAAGAGTGGTGGCCAGGACGTGTGAGATGTGTTGGCAGCGGTGGTTGGTGGACGTGTGAGATGTGTTAAGAGTGGTGGTTGGTGGACGTGTGAGATGTGGTTTCTAAGAGCGGTGGTTGCGGACGTGTGAGATGGTCAAGAGCGGTGGCTGGTGGGACGTCAGCCCCCGCTACGCCTGCTCCACCATGCAACTACAAATCCTCCTCTAACCGACCTTTCTCCCATAATAGTTTCCACCTATATCCCAAAATTATACACTTCTTCTCTCTTCCCTTCCATTAATTTCACATTCAATTTCCAATATCCAACACACCACTACCCACATACCCTTCAATCCAATTCAACTAACACACTTCTATGGTCCGAATATCCTACATCCACACATTGAACCTCACCTACACTTATTACCCTGGAAACATATATTCGATTCAGAGATTTAAGTCGCATACCCTGTCGGACAAAGTAATCAATCAAACCTCCTCCTCCCACCACACATCAAATCTCACTCCTACACTCCCACACATCCCTAATACACCTCAAACACATCCCTCCCTTTGGTTCCACATCCTCTCCCTTATAATGCAGTCTCCAGTCTCCCATTACTCTCAGGCAATCCTCAATAGTCAAATTAAGTGGTTCCTCATGGTTACCCTCCTTACCCTCCTATTACTAATAGCCGGGAGATACACCCCAATGAAAGAAACCCGTACACCACCCCACATGCCATCCACCCTTACAACTCTACCCTCACTACCCTCTTCCCATCTCAACAACTGAAAAGGGCTGTTCTCCTTAACTAAGACCGCCACTCCACCCTTGAAAGACCCTGCACTACCCGCATACACACTATATCCAGGCACAGTCAATTCCCTCCCATACCGATAATTATGCTCCTGTATGAAAGCTACATCCACAGCATATCTTTGAAGACTTACCTGTAACCATTTCCTTTTTATCTCTGCCTTAGCTCCATTTACATTTAAAGTTAAACTCCTGAAAACATTAAAGGGGGTTTTCCCTTGGATCGTCCTGTTTTCTTCCCTTCCAATTTCATGATACCTTGTCCTGTTCCTTTACTTTTATCCCCATTCCTAACATCTTTACCTTCCCCATACCGTTTTGCATGTTCCTCTTTCCTGTTCTTAACGTCAACCGATACTTTTTTACATACCCTCTGCGCCGGGGTAAGGACGTCGTCCTCCCCCATGGCCATGGATCTCTTCCGAGAATCCGTATGCACCTCCATGTCTGAGTCCCTGTCCTCATTGTGTATCATCACCTGCACCTCCTGCACCTCAAAACCCTCTCTACCAGGACTGTCGTCCCCCAAGTCTCCCACCTCACATAATATCTCCTCCACTCCCTGCACTGTTCCCACCACTGTTGGACTGTGAGAACCATCCAACAATTCACTCACCAGTTCAGGTATTGCCGTTTCTATATCAAAGTCAAGGGCACCCTCCTCACCAATTGCTCCCAAGGTGTCCTGCGTGCCCACCGATAACGTGAGACACTCGTCTACAGTCTCCTTCACGATATCACTCCACTTTGTCATCTCTCCCACACTCTCCTCTTCTTGTGGTTTCAGTAGTGCTTCCATACCTTCCTCCTTTCCTCTCTCCACATTCGGTCGCCGTCCTTGTCGTCTGTCACAATCCGCCGCCATGTGCTCATAAGAGTCACAAATGCGACATGTCCTCCTCTGCCCAGCATATGTTACATATACTTGTGTTCGAAATTCATGTAACACAATGTACGAGGGTATAGGTCTTCTTAAAGTCATTTTGAGACTATATGTCCCTCTGGCACACCCTCATACTGTCCATCATTCCATCGTCCCATAACTGCTGCATGTATGACGCCATAATGCTTAAATGCGTCCCTCACATCAATTTCCTGCGCCTCAAATGGCAAATTGCGAACTTTAATCCATATGTATTGCTGAGAGACATCTTTCATCCTCACCACCACTGCCGTGTTAATTTGTAAGCTCTTGTCCTCGAATTTATCAACAAGCTCGTCATATACTTGGCCAGTTGTCAGCTTGACGAAAATTCTCTTGCTTCCGTTGAGCGCCACTCCATAGATATCTTGATTATCAATGCCGTATTTGTCACGGATTATAGCAGGTAGAAGTACAGATGCGTTGGACTGGTATATAGCTCCTTGTAGCAACTCAATGCATACAGTGTTCACTCGTCTACGATACTGTACCGCCATTCTGCTATGAAGGTACAAGCGTCACAGCACAACGAGAGAGCAGCCCCAGTACCTGCCCCAGCCAAGGCTGAGCAGCGAAATGCTAGTGCAACTAATGCGATATTTTAGTGTGGCAACGTTTTGCTCTCCAGGAGCTTTGTCAAGCTGTTATGGCTTGACAAAGCCAGTAATTCTGCCAACATTATTTCATTATGAATGTCACTCATCAACACTTCCCATTTCTCTCGTCCCTTCCTTAACGTTTTCTATTACCTCCTACAGACGTACTCTTTAAAGCCGACAGAGCGTTGCTCGAAGTAGTTATTTTATGTGTCGTAATGAGCAGGTTCTGCTCGAATTACTACTACAGAGCTGGTTGGTCAGTCTAGCCACGACTCCTTAAATCAACTACACAATTAGTGGTTACAAGGAATATTGATTTATTAAGACAAGAAAATGATGTTTTTTTTTACTAATGTAAGGAGAACCCAGATAGCCTGACAATATCTATGGTGAACTAAGAGTGATGAATGAACCCATGCCAGGAAACTGAAAGACCCTGTATCACAAAGTGAATGGACCATGCATGGTAACAAGGATTTTGTCATAATTTGTTCTAAAAGAAACTAAGTCATGACCTACAGTCGGCTTTAGTCTTTGGGTTAAATAAAGATGCTAATTTTGCAAATTTGGCTATATCATTTTGTGATTTTGAAAAACATGGTGACATAACTCTTGAAGTTTTCAATATTTGAAAGGGATTTTTTGGGGGCGCATTATGAGGCTAGTAACTACTAATTGTCCAATATTCCTTAAAATATTCCTGTGATCCCATTGCATCTATAGACCAGTGTTTCGGGACAACGAAATTTATAAGAATTTCATATATCATAAAGATTTTATCCCAATGATGTCGTTAAGAGTTAGTAGCAGCTAAAATAAATCCTCTTTAGGACTGAACGAAAGAAGCAACTCCATTAAGAAATTTATTGATCTTGTCATTAAAGGAGAGTTTATCTGTCCTAATACACTAAAACGACTTGAAACAAACATTATATACAAGAATACTTCGAGAGTCAGACGTATATTTATTAAAAACTCACCAGTCAATTTTGTCGGAGGTGTGTATAAAGTGTTGTGAAGTTGTTGCTATGTAGGGTAAACAGGAGAGCCCACTGGAACTGAGATTTTTACAAAAGTATGCAATACACATGACGCAGAAATTTAATGCTATATTCAAGTATGTTAGAGCATGCAATAATCCGACGGAATGGTTTGTTGTCCAGATAATTTTCGCAAACAACTCAGTTACCTAAAGGAATATCACAGAATCTACAAATATAAAACATGACAACGTCTCAGGGGCTGTACCAGCTGGATCTGTATTTAGTCGAGGCCATCATCCGCAGTCTCAAACCAGGTTGTTTTATAAAATCGCCACTGTGTTGATTATGCTATGACATTTCTCAGTAATACTGTATTCTTAGTACAACTTTGAGTTTTCTATAGGAGCTGTCGAGGGCCACGCTATAGACCTGGGTTCTTCCCGGCTGTTACCCGAGCTACCAAGAGAGACACAGATTACCTGTATGTACAATAATAATTTTAAGAAGCGTACAGGCATATGGCATCTCTCTCGATACAAGTCATTAACTATACTGGCTGGATCTGTAACTGGTTGAGTCTATCAGTAATCTCAATCGAGGTTTCAGAAAAGCTCTAGTGTGTTCATTATGCAAAAGCATTTCTTGTTAATATCTTATCGCTAGTATCTCTCCGGATTTTCTAGAGTAGGTCTGAAGCACCGCACTTTAGACAGCATCTTTCATCTCCACACCACGCTACCTAGAGGAAATGGCCACTAGTTGTATAACTATACATACATTAAGCAGAAGTGGAAGTTACGAATAACGTAACAAACATGTTACTTTGAGTACAGTTAATCACATAGCAAAACCTTCCGGCTTTATGTTTACGTGGTTACACATATGCGTAAGTTGGTTACACATATGCGTAAGTTGTGTTTATTCCTGGTTACATGGGTAAGTGGGTGGGAGAGGATGGTGAAGGAAGGATTGAAGGAGAGTTTTTCTATGCGCTGGTAAGGTTCAGGATCGTAGATGTAGGTGAGGGAAGAGGGAAATTTGGGGAGTGCAAGAAAGGGAAAGCTCAGGGTTGGGATGTGGGGGAGTTGTGAGGAAGGTTCCTGTGCTAGGAGGGCTGAGCAATAAAGATATTGGAAAGGAGGGTAGGGTATTGCTTGTTAGTTGTGTGTGTGTGTGTGTACTCACCTAGTTGTGGTTGCAGGGGTCGAGTCACAGCTCCTGGCCCCTCCTCTTCACTGGCCGCTACTGGGTCACTCTCCCTGCGCCATGAGCTTTATCATACCTCTTCTTAAAGCTATGTATGGAACCTGCCTCCACTACATCGCTTCCCAAACTATTCCACTTCCCGACCACTCTGTGACTGAAGAAATACTTCCTAACATCTCTGTGATTCATCTGAGTCTTCAACTTCCAACTGTGTCCCCTTGTTGCTGTGTCCCATCTCTGGAACATTCTGTCTTTGTCCACCTTGTCAATTCCTCTCAGTATCTTATATGTCGTTATCATGTCTCCCCTATCTCTCCTGTCCTCCAGTGTCGTCAAGTCGATTTCCCTTAACCTCTCCTCGTAAGACATACCCCTTAGCTCCGGGACTAGTCTTGTTGCAAACCTTTGCACTTTCTCTAGCTTCTTTATGTGCTTGGCTAGGTGTGGGTTCCAAACTGGTGCTGCATACTCCAGTATGGGCCTAACGTACACAGTGTACAGGGTCCTGAACGATTCTTTATTAAGATGTCGGAATGCTGTTCTTAGGTTTGCTAGGCGCCCATATGCTGCAGAAGTTATTTGGTTGATGTGCGCCTCAGGAGATGTGCCTGGTGTTATACTCACCCTAAGATCTTTTTCCTTGATTGAGGTTTGTAGTCTCTGGCCCCCTAGACTGTACTCCGTCTGCGGTCTTATTTGCCCTTTCCCAATCTTCATGACTTTGCACTTGGTGGGGTTGAACTCCAGGAGCCAATTGCTGGACCAGGCTTGCAGCCTGTCCAGATCCCTTTGTAGTTCTGCCTGATCCTCGTCCGATTGAATTCTTCTCATCAACTTCACATCTTCTGCAAACAGGGACACTTCAGAGTCTATTCCTTCTGTCATGTCGTTCACAAATACCAGAAACAGCACCGGTCCTAGGACTGACCCCTGTGGAACCCCACTCGTCACCGGCGCCCACTCTGACACCTCGCCACGTACCATGACTCGCTGCTGTCTTCCTGACAGGTATTCCCTGATCCATTGCAGTGCCTTCCCTGTTACCCCTGCCTGGTCCTCCAGCTTCTGCACTAATCTCTTGTGTGGAACTGTGTGTGTGTGTGTGTGTGTACTCACCTAATTGTACTCACCTAATTGTGGTTGCAGGGGTCGAGTCGAGTGTGTGTGTGTGTGTGTGTCCGTGCATGCGTCTGTGCTTGCCTGCGTTTGAAGGGGCTCGTGTGAGAGTATTAACTGTAATAGCACAATAAAGGGTATCATGATATATTTTGTGTTACCTACTGACGAAGACCATTCTGAGAGAGAAAAGGAGAGAGAGAAAAGGAGAGAGAGAGAAAATGAGAGAGAAAAGGAGAGAGAGAGAGAGAAAAGGAGAGAGGGATAAAAGGAGAGAGAGAGAGAAAAGGAGAGAGAGAGAAAAGGAGAGAGAGAGAAAAGGAGAGAGAGGCATGCAGATACAGACGTCATCACAGTGTCCCGGGAGAGATGTGAGAGGCTGACAGGAAAGGTGTCAACAAGTCTTCGTACCTCCTGGGTTGTCTCGCATCCCACACAAACATTAAGATAATCAAATAGATGCACAAGTACAATGGGAAAGGATTTAGATTAATACGGTAATGGAAATTTAAAGTTTCACGCTGGATCACATTTGTCAAGGAGTACACTCGCGTCCAGGTTTTTATGTGATAGTCTTACTCCAGTGACCCCTGTTGTGACCCCAACTCCTTATTCACAAAGAATCTCTTCAATGATTATTTCAATCGGTCGAGGGGTTGTTGATACTCACAATAAAATTTTGCACTTAAATGTAAATAATCTCTAGCACAATACCTCAGTAGGTGGACGGGTACACACAAGTGAGGTTCTGGGACTAGAGACGAGACACAATCAGGAAAATGTGCGACAACGCTTGAATGCCAAGTGGCACCGCAGTGGAGAAGCGACGAACGTGACGCACCATAAAACATTATAAAACATAACACAAAGTGTTCATAACACTGGTGAATGGTGTATATACGGCCTGGAGGAAATCCTACACCCGGCTCCTACGTACTCTCAGATATCAGAGTCGCATCATAAATCTTCCTCCCTGTGTCTCTTGGATTCTGACGGTATCTCTGTTAAGGGGAGAGAGGAGAGACGTCTGTTAGCAACTTGGTGTAAAGTTTCACTCTGAGGAGCACATTTGACACTGATATTCAAGAAAGAGTGATGGGGCGGATGAAGAGAAGAGTAGAGGTCCCCATGATGCTGAGCTGACGAGTGCAGGATTATCTACGAGTTCTCTTTTATGTAAGATAAAGAAACAAACCCTTAGAAACATAGTAAAGATGTCCGATTTATTTCCAAGTGAACTATGAAGATAAAATTTGTTTTGTTATAGAGTGCTAATAAAGGGGAAAGAAAGGGGTAGGTAACGCAGGCAGGCTACTGCAAACATTTTGCCTTCATATAACCTAGGCTTCATAAAACATATAATTTTAATTTCCTTCTTTTCTCTTCCAAACATCAAGTACATTGATGTTGCAAAAAAAAATCAGTTTTTTTTTTTACTATTACATGCAAGTTTCTACACTTTTAAATGTTTATTTTGTTTTTTTAGCCGATCTGTTGAATCGCTAAACTATGCGGCCGCACTTGTCACTGTCTCCAGTATGAGATATTTAACTGTAATAGTCTTGTAAATAAATGTTTTGGTGAGGTTGTCCACTTGGTTTGCTGTGAGAGGTTTGTAGGTATCTGGGTCATTAAGTAGATTGAGCATTTTGTTCCTGTAATCGTCAGAGTTCAAGATTACGACACCACCTCCTTTATCAGCGGTGGTAACCCTGATGGTCGTGTCTTCTGGTAAAGCTTTAAGAGCAATGATGTAACGTCGAGGTATGACTGGGGAGCTGTGTGTTGAGATGGCCGCTCAGATGATGCCTTGAAAATAGCCTTTTTGGAAATCGGAGTCATCGTGTCTGTAGTTTTTAGCGATGAAATTGAGGTCTTGTTTTGGTTTCGTAATTCTTGTTGCAAAATTGAAATTATTCGCAGCAGAGTTACCACAGCTAATGTTCAGCAAAAAATCAGACTTACTAGGAAACTCCAAACTCTCTGCGATAATTGTCAGTGGAAAAGTTTAGGAAGACCTGAAATTATTCAAAATCTTTCATCTCGTCCACTGTCAACCACAGAAACTGAAGCCCTCAGCTTAGGCCTCAAATTTGCCACAGGAATTACGAAACCAAAACAAGACACAATGACTCATTCTACGCTGAATGTTTTCTAACGAATTAATATCCATTTTGTAATATGGAGACCAGAACTGAGCTGCGTAATCTAGGTGAGGCCTTACTAACGATGTATAAAGCTGTAATATAACCTCTGGACTTCTGTTGCTTACACTTCTTGATATAAATCCCAGTAATCTATTTGCCTTATTACGTACGCTTAGGCATTGCTGTCTTGGTTTAAGGTTGCTGCTTACCATCACCCCCAAGTCCTTTTCGCAATCTGTATGGCTAAGTTCTACGTTATTTAACTTATAAGTGCTTGGGTTATGGACACTCCAGAGCTTCAGACCCTTGCATTTATCTACGTTGAACTGCATCTGCCACTTTTCTGACCAGGAATTCAGTTTGTCTAAATCCTCCTGAAGTTCTATGACATCTACGTTTGAATCAATTATCCTAAAAAACTTCGTGTCATCGGCGAATTTGCTCATGTCACTAGTAATTCCCTCATCAAGGTCATTGATATATATTATAAACAACAACGGGCCTAAGACTGATCCCTGTGGAACACCACTTGTTACAGATCCCCAGTCGGATTTAACCCCATTTATGCACACTCTCTGCTTCCTGTTGGTGAGCCATGACTCGATCTATGACAACACTTTTCCCCCAATGCCATGAGCTGCCACTTTCTTTAACAGTCTCTGGTGCGGTACTCTATCAAAAGCCTTACTAAAATCTAAATAAACAATATCGAATTCTTTATCGTGATCAACAGCCTCAAAAGCTTTACTAAAGAAGGTTAATAAATTAGATAGGCAGGAACGGCCCCTCGTGAATCCATGCTGAGTATCATTAATCAAATTATGATTATCTAGATGGCTTCTAATAATATCAGCTATAATTGACTCTAGTAATTTGCCTACAATTGAGGTAAGGCTTATTGGGCGGTAATTTGACGGTAGTGACTTGTCCCCTGCTTTAAAAATAGGAATTACATTAGCCATTTTCCACATATCAGACACTTGAGCAAGTGTTCTGTTGGTGGGATGGATTGTGAAGGACCTGCCTGGTGTGGCCCAACAGGCTTGCTGCAGTGTGCCTCCTTTCTTATGTTCTTATGTTCTTAATACGATTCGCTGACCCTTCTTTATTCCTCTTTACCAATTACCATTAAGTTCAGTCTTGTAGGTGTTTAGTGCTGGAGTATCTACTTTTAGAACCTATTTCCATCATTCACGAATTAAATTGACATAAATCACCAACATGAGTCTGTCTACTTGGGAAAAGCGATATCATTGAGTATTAGCTACAGAGAATATGAGGCTAGATATACTCCTTGTATAGCATATCATTAATACGGTCTCTGGAATAGAATATATGGAACAAACTTTGTACTCAGGGATTATGTTTATATCCTTGGCTTGAAAACTGTCTTTGTAAAGTCTATGATCAACTATGCTGAACCTTGAAGCGAGGTCACTAAACACCTTTCAACAGGACACATCTAGTATTTTTTTTTCAACTGGGGGACCATCACTATACAAATGACCAGTATTTCTGCTACCTGATTGGTCAAATGTGATACCTCCTACGACTGCTGCACCTCTCCTGCCTACAGTATATAAGCTCCCTCTTCGCACGTATGCTGTATTCTGTTCAAGATTGATGGACTGACAACATCGACTCAAGGCTGAGGGACTGACCACCTCAAACTCCTCCTGTTCTTCACGATTCTCCTTTGTATGGACTGATGAAGCCACTGTGTGACGAAACGTTTTCTCAAGTGTTGCGTATGTGTCTAATTTAACAACTCGTCGGTTCTCTGAACCATTCATCTACAACCTGATTGTATGTTCGTAAACATTTTGGATAGCCTTCTTTTCCCTGTCCCTTTCTTCTTATCCTATCTTATCTCCGACACCTGGATTTAGGAAGATCCGGCTTGGATGGACATATGATTTTAATAAAAACTCTATCAATACAGAGATATTAATGCCTTCCTGTTATGAAAATGGCCGATTTTCTAATGGTCTCCACCTGGATGAAATTAGTGGACACCCTGAAGACATCCATTATAACTCAAGTTGAGAAGCCATCAGCAACATATCTTTAGTTATACTTCTAATTAGATCACTTTTTCAGCGATTATTCAATCCTCTAATAATATTTTGAATATATTCCTTTGATTAATATGCTTTCTTAATAGCAAATCTGTTGGCTAAACTGAAGCCTTATCTAAGAGTTGCTTCCAATATTAGCTTGTACATATTATATACGTTGCCTAAAAAAACTATAAAAAATTAGACCAATAAATTATTCTATTATAAAATGATGTTATCGGGCCAAGGATATAAAATGAGCAAAGGTTAGATAAAGCTTTTTAGCTCAAAAACTACATGTAGGCATTCGTGTGTTACTTCTGTAAATGATTTATGGGTAAACGAGAGAGAGAAACCTGATAGACTGATACTGACAGTCTGACTGACTGACTTTGTTCGGTAAAACAAGTGTAATCACATTTTCAGTACCAAATATTATATTCAAGATAAATCATTCTCATGAACAGACTGAACACTGAAGTTGTATGAAATAAAAACTACACTAGCATTTCTTCGAGTGGAGAGAAATGAGAGGAATGAAATGAATCAATCAACAATAGACGACATTTTTAAGTAAGCGCTCACTCGAGTGCAAGGAAGGAGAGGGGACTGCTGAAGGAGGAAGTGTTGTGAAGGACCTTACATTCCTATCACGAAGGTTTGCTCTATTTACATATAAATGAAGCACGGAGGGGCGGGAAATGCATCAAGTTCAGAGACGGGCATTCATTTAGAGTCGTGAAAGAAACGTGACATGTGATTGTTGATAGGTAACAGTGTTAGTGTGTTCTGGGGATGAAGGACAACTGGAGTGACTCAACACGAGAGCAAGGCAGAGAACAAGGATTAGCATGCAGAGACCAGCTTCAACTGATGTACCATTTCCTTCCACGCATGATGCAAGTTGCTGAGCTACATAGGTTATGAAAGGACTGAGTTGTTTCTCATTACTCATATACTGAATCCTCGACTAAGTAGTTGGAAGGACGACCTTAATTTGTGAACTGAGCCAGATATTGAAATACCGAGTTGGAACTGGAAGGGGAAAAACAGAATTGGTACTAGAAGGAAAAATACTTGATTTATACTGGAAGGAAAAATAGCTGGTAGTGTAAAAATGCAATCATTATGGAATTCAAGTCTTCGTCATCTTGTATTGAAAAAACTAGACAGTTTTTAAACTAAATCAGTTGAACAGAGTTTGTCTTGGGTTAGACGAAGATCACAATATTGATAGTTTATTTTTTTTGCCAAAAAGTTCGTTCACTGAACGTTCAAAAACAACAAAATATCATTATTACTGTTTTAATATTAAAAATAATTTTAATGATTAGAATTTTATATATTTCTAGTGTATCTATAGTTCATGAAATCTAATAAGCAGGACAAAAATAGTAAAACGTATAGAAACCCCCCAAAAAAACATACGCAGAATTTATCCTGCCCTCCGTTCCATGGATTAGACTGGATTGCCTCTCATTTCTCAGGCTCTGTATGACTCCTACGACCATTTAATGGTCCATGTCGGACCGAAATGTCGTCATAAGTTTGTGCAATAATAATCTTGTAGCAAATACAGTATACACAAATAACCCCCACATAGGAGAAAGGAACTTACGACGACGTTTCGGTCTGACTTTGACCATTTACAAAGTCACTCTCCAGTCGTTATTTAAACACAGTATAACTGATATAGGATTAGTTGGCATTGTTGGCGAATTTTATAGCAAGTCTCTGGTTAAGAAGATAATTTTGAAAAGTCTTAAAAGTAACTCATAACTACTGTACAATTATTAAATAAGTTCGTTTACAAGACTTATAGTCTGTAGTCTTTGACATTAAAAACTTTGTTTATAATTTATGATATTTTGGGATTTCTTTAATAAATTGTTATAAAGTTTGTAGTGTTTATTACATATGTTTAAATATATTTGTGATATGAAAGTTAATATGATATGGTTAAGCAGAGTTGCTGTTGATAAAACAGGATTTAATATAATTAGTATATGTGCTCTTTAAGTAAGGTGGAGGTGATTTTTAACTAAAATTTTGGGATTTTTGTGGGGAATTTCAAATTTTAGCTCACTTTATGTCCCTGGAGATCCTAGACAGGTATATAAAGAGGTACATGTCAATGACACTAGTCTGTAGTTTAATGGTGACTGTCAAATTTCTTAAAAAGTGTATGTGTGTGCTTTCGGTATGTGTGTGTGCGTGTGTGTGAGTGCGTGTGTGCGGGCGCGCGTTTGCTGCCATCTTCTGGGACGATCTGTCCCCAGGCATAGCCCCATTCCTCGCCCTCACGGGGCTCGTAGGGAGAAGCTAGGCCTCTGGTCTGCCATCTTCCCCGCCCCAGGGGGGCTCGTGGGAATGGCAGTGTTGTGAGCTGCAGGTGCTAGCAACGTGAAGCTGTTGCTTATATATAAACAAATACCCTCGGGAAATATAATCACAATGCTGCTTGTGATTTTTTCCTCTCCGTTCTTTTACAGGAATAAGACTTTCTAGATGACATTTAATATTTTAGAAACACGAATTGCAATAAGAGGAGAGAGAGCCATGGTAGCGGACGCTCAAAGAAAAACTAATGCCCTGGAGGGATAGCTCAGGCGGTGGTAGTCTTGTGAGTGGTGGAGAAAGAGAGGGATGGAAGGAGAGAGGGAAAGGGGGCTGTGTGCTCATGAGATAAGGAGGGAGAAAGAAAGGGTAATAAGTATCTGCTGAAGATGGAGTGAGTAGATCAAGATCATATGGTCCTCATCGAGGATATTTGTAAAGAAATTAACTACACTCCGGCTTGATATTTAAGGCCATAAAATCATAGTAAGTCATTGACCCACTCCACCACCCCCTTCGGCCACACTGCCGGCATAAAATGTGAGCAAACTGGATTTTTTCTACTGCTTCAACTACTATTCCCTTTCGTTATCCATATTACACTGGTTATACTCACTGTTCCGGTGAGCATATCAATCATTTTCATTTTATATATTGTATATGTCTTGCCGAATAGGTAAAACTGGTCAATTAGCAAGAACTCATTTAAAATTGTCCTTTCTCAAAATTTTCTCTTATACATTTAAAGATATATTTTTTTTATTCATGTTAAAATAAAATTTAACGATTTTGTACCAAAAGAACCTTAGGAAACTTACCTAACCTTATTATAACAAGCGCAATTTAATTTAGCCTAATCCAACTAAATATATTTTATATAAGTTTACAATAATTTAATAATAAACATACACAATGAAATATATTATTTTCGTTAGGTTCAGAATGATTTTTGCGGAATTATTGCATACAAAGATTTTCGTTTTCCCTATTCGGCAAGAAGTATATTGCTATTTAAGCTAAAACTAGAAAGCTTTACTTATTCGGCACGACATATATACAAAGTGTTTTCACAGTTGGTTCTTAGAGAACTGGATTAAGTGCTTACATCAGACGACGGCAGTTCGTTCCACTGCATCCAAGGGCAAGAGAAATAAGAGGAGGCCAGAACAAGCCCTTGGTTCACCCAGAGACATAGAGAGGCCAAAATTAAATGCACTAGAGAATGGAAGAAGTATTGAAGGCAAAGGATCCAGGAGAATAAGGAGAGTAGTCGAAAAAACAGAAATGAATATGCACAGGCAAGGAGGGAGGCCCAACGAAAATATGAAAATGACAAAGAAGCGAAAGATAAGTCCGACCCAAAGCTGTTGTACAGTCACATCAGAAGAGAAACAACAGTCAAGGACAAGGTAATCAGGCTGAGGAAAGAGGAGGTGAGATCTAAAGAAACGACCGAGAAGTATGTGAGGAGCACAACATGAAATTTAAAGAAGTCTTCACAGTGGAGACAGAAATGACTACAGAAACACGGAGGGGTGGGGTACACCACCAAGTGTTAGACACAATACATACAATCGAGGAAGAGGTGAAGAGGCTGCTAAGCGAACTAGATACCTCCAAGGCGATAACATCTATCCTCTGCTCCCTCCTAGGAGAGGGAGCAGACGCGCTCTGTGTACCAATAACAACAATCTTCAACACATCTATCAAAACAGGGAGACTCCATAAGGTATGGAAAGCAGCAAATGTAGACCTAATTTTAAGGAAAGGAGACAGGCAGCACTTAACTACAGACCAGTATCACTGACATGGATTTCATGCAAAGTCATGGAGATGATTATCAGAAGAGTGGTGGAGCACCAAGAAAGGAATGAGCTTAACGACCTCCAACACGGATTCAGTGATGGGAAATCCAATGTCACAAACCTACTGGAGTTCTATGACACGATGACGGCAATAAGACATGAGAGAGGGGTGAGTAGATTGCATTGTCTTGGACTGTAAGAAGGCGTTTGACACAGTTCCACACAAGAGATTAGTGCAAAAGCTGGAGGAGCAGGCAGGTATAACAGGAAAGGCACTCCAGTGAATCAGAGAATATATGATAGGAAGGCATAAGCGAGTCATGGTACGCACCGAGATGTCGGAGTGGGCGCTTGTGACGAGCGGGGTTCCACGGGGGTCAGTCTTAGGACCAGTGCTGTTTCTTGTATATGTGAATAACATGAAGGAAGGGATAGACCCAGAAGGGACTCTGTTTGCAGATGATGCCAAGTTAATGAGGAGAATTCAATCGAAGGAGGACCAGGCAGAACTACAAAGGGATCTGGACAGGCTAAACGCCTGGTCCAACAAGTGGCAACTAGAGTTCAACCCCGCCAAGTGCAAAGTCACGAAGAACGGGGAAGGGCAAAGGAGACCGCAGACAGAGTACAGTCTAAGGGGCCAAAGACTACAAACCTCACTCAAGGAAAAGGATCTTGGGGTGAGTATAACACCGAACATCTCCTGAGGCGCACATCAACCAAATAACTGCTGCATCATACGGGCGAGTAGCAAGCCTAAGAATAGCATTCCGACATATCAGTAAGGAATCGTTCATGACTCTGTACACCGTGTACATAATGGAGTATGCAGCACCAGTTGGGGACTCACACCTGGCTAAGCACGTCAGAAAATTAGAGAAAGTGCAAAGGTTTGCAACGAAACTAGTCCAGGAGTTTAGGGGCATGTCATACGAGGACTGGTTAAGAGAAATCGACCTGATAACACTAGAGGACATGATAACAACATATGAAATACTGAGAGGAACCGACAAGGTGGAAAGGGATAGGATGTTCTTGAGATGTGACACCAACAAGGGGTCACAGTTGGAAGCTGAAGACTCAGACAAGTCGTAGGAATGTTAGGAAGTTTTTCTTTAGTCACAGAGTTGTCAGGAAGTGAAATTGTCTGGAATGGGAGGTGGAGGCAGGATTCATTCTTAGCTTTAAGAAGAACTCACGGAGCAGGGAGGGAATCACCTAGTAGTGACCAGTGAAGAGGCGAGGCCAGAAGCTTTGACTCGACCCCTGCAACCACAATTTGGTGAGCACACACACACACACACACACACACAGACCCTCGGTAAATACCAGAAGAGTCACTGCTCAAATTAACAGTTCATAATTTCTAGTAAAATACTCTGCCGAAAGAAACCTAACGAATATAAAATATTTCATTGTGTTTGTTTATTATTAAATTATTGTAAACTTATCTAAAATATATTTAGTTGGTTTAGGTAAAATTAAATTGCGCTTGTTATATTAAGGTTAGGTAAGTTTTCAAAAGTTCTTTTGGTACAAAATTATTAAATTTTACATTAACACAAATAAAAAAATATATCTTTAAACGTATAAGATAAAATTTTGAAAATGACTTAATTTTAAACGAGTTCTTGCTAATTGACCAATTTTACCTATTTTGCACGACATACATATATTTGAGTAGTATATATATATATATATATATATATATATATATATATATATATATATATATATATATATATATATATATATATATATATATATATATATATATATATGGTAATAATATTAAGTAAAGAACCAGAATCATCTGCACAATTGCCTTGAATCGTCCTTAATCGTCATTTCAAATACTATAAAAGAGAATTCAGACAATTTCGTCATTTCTAAAGAATTAGCGAGAGTTTTCCTCAAAACAATGAACCTGGCCATGATACTGCTATTACTAATGTTACTATTACTACTACTATTATTACTACTACTACTACCAATATTAATATTATTACTACTACTAATAATAATAATATTATTACTGCTACTACTAATATTACTGCTACTAGTACTACTACCACTATTAATATTACGAATACTACTACTACTATTACTATTAATATTACGAATACTATTACTGTTAGTATTAATACTACTATTACTATTACTACTACTACTATTAATATTAATATTACTACTACTACTACTATTAATATTAATATTACTACTACTATTACTATTACTACTACTACTACTACTACTACTACTATTAATATTAATATTACTACTACTACTACTACTATTAATAATATTACTAGTATGACTACGACTACTACTAATTCTACTTATACTGCTACTACTCTTACCATTTCTGCTACTACTACTACTACTTATATTCCTGCTACTAACCATACTTATATTACTACTACTACTACTACTACTGCTGCTAATACTACTACTACTGTTACAAATACTATTACTTCTTCTACTGTTACTACTATTAATATCTTTCTTATTACTATTTACATTAATATTACTATTACAAATATTACTATTACTACTACTATTAATAATTCTACTAATACGACTATAACTACTATTACTAATTCTACTTCTACTACTACTGCTACTCTACTACTATTACTGCTACTACTACTATTACTACTAATACTATTATTATTACCAGTACCTATATGGGCCAGTGAGGCTACTACAATGCTTATGACTCACGAGGTCGAAATAGCATGATTGCAAACAAACCACAGAACGGGTGGGATTTGATCCCATGTTTACGTACTGGCCTGGAGTTTTACGACTCACTCGCCATCGGTTCAATCCCCACCCGTTCTGTGGTTTTCATCTCACGTTGTTACCTATACGTATCTTGGGTGTCCCAGTGTTGTTTGTAAGAACTTGACACATATGTCCTTTTACCTAACAAGAAAATTGGGAGATTTGTCTGTCTTAACACAGTTGGCCAAGCGGATTCCCACCTTATTGCTTAACGTTTTTAGAGTCACTTTTCGGTAACCAGACGCGTTGAAAATCCAGGATTCTAGTTTCTGTTAGCAGCGTTGGCTATTTAAGTTCTATTTGTGAGTTATGTCACGGTTGTTGGGTGACATAACTCATAAATCAAATATAAATAGGTGACTGTCTTCAGGAAGTTAGCATCGTGTCATTTATGACCTCATTTCAGAAAGGTGACCTTTACGACACCCACAGATTAGGTGGGAATCCACTTGGCTAACAGTGGCAATAAGGGAGTATCCCACAATTACCTTGCATGAGGGAAAATAATTAATCCTTTACTGACCTTCTAGTTATTAATTTTCAATATATCACCATGTCTTAAATGACCTATTGACAAAGGACTTATTTTAAGAGTGTTAGGACATAACCATTATTTTTTTTGTTTGAATCGTGATAGGCCATAATCAAATAGTATAGGGATATTAGTGTTCATAGAATATTATTTTCTGTCCGAAATATATTTTTGTAGCTGTAGAATGCTACAGCATGGGGGCAACCTGTCCCTGTAGCACTGCTATTTTAGCAGTAATAATCCTACAGTGGTGCAACCCAGGGCAGAATCAAGCTCTTGTCCACATATATCCACGATCAGGGGGAACATAATGAAGGCTAGTAACAATCCACGGGGTTTTCAAAGTTTTGAACTATGTTTTGTGACATGACACTTCGTCGTCTTAACTACTGCTGAGGCAGCAATACTGCTGAGGTTGCAATACTGCTGAGGCAGCAATACTGCTGAGGCAGCAATACTGCTGAGGCAGCAATACTGCTGATAGTATTCTCTCCAACCCCGCCACACACTGTAGTACTGAGAGTTGCAGAAACGGTGGACTGTCACTGTAAAGACCCCACTTCAAATCTCCAAAAAAACTGTAGTAGTAGTGATAGTAGAAGTAATGGTAGTAGTAGTAGTAGTAGCAGTAGAAGTAAGAGTATTAGTAGTAGGAGGAATAGAAACAAAAGGATTATTATCATTATTATTATAACAATCGAGGGGGAGCGCCTGTGGGGATTGGGGGGTAGAAGGTATTCAGGCTTAATTCAGGGAACTGGAGCACAAATCAAATTCCCTAGATCAAGAGCCCCTCACCAGCGTCAAGGAACCTCCCTTGAGGGGTGAAATAAAATGAGTAACAGTAGTTGTAGCTTTATTAGTAAAAGTTAAATTAGAAGTAGTGATAGTAGTAGTAATAATAGTGGTAGTAGTAGTAGTAATATTAGTGGCAGTAGTAATAGTAATAGAGGTAATAGTAGTAGTAATAGAGGTAATAGTAGTAGTAATAGTAGTAAAAGTATTAGTAGTAGCATTGGATGTAATTTTTTTATAGTTATAAGATGGCGGGGTTCAAGGCTTTGACGAAAAATCTTCTAATACTTTAGAGATGACGAAGCTGCCTGTATTCTGATTGAGACACTTATGCAACATATGGGAATCTTTATTGAAGAAACGTTTCGCCACACAGTGGCTTCATCAGTCCAATACAAAGCAGAAAGGTGAAAGGAGAGGAGGCGTTTGAGGTAATCAGTCCCTCATGTTGTATAAGTGTCTCAATCGACAACAAGTCGGTTTTCAAAGCCATTTATCACATGTATTCTGTTAATTTTGCTTTGAAATGGCGATTAAGGATGATTCAAGGCATTTAGTACATATTATTTTTCACTTCACATTGATACCTTTATATACATACATATATCCTTTGTATCGCTGTATTATCTGTAATGGCTTGACTTAGCTCGAGGAGAGAAGAATGTTGAGAAGAATGTTGAGTGGAATGTTGCTAAAATAAAATGTTATATTAGTTGTACAAGTATTCTTTTACCTATCATATTGTCGACAATTCTACCAATGTTATTACACGATTCCCTTGCATGGAAGAAAAACTAAACTGTCATTCACTTACCTTACTCTGGAATTTCGGTATTTGGTGTGAAAACCGATAAAAATGGGCCTTCAATGGCTACATAAAAAACACGTAGAAGGCTAGACAAGAATTTAGTCGCTCTCTTTCTCTCTCCCTCTCTCTCTCTCTCTCTCTCTCTCTCTCTCTCTCTCTCTCTCTCTCTCTTCGTGCGTGTGTGTCTAGTTCATTATAAAGTGGCAGAACACGTAAATGCTATTATTTATACCTGGAGAGGGTGTCGGGGGTCAACGCCCCCGCGGCTCGGTCTGTGACCGGGGGGGAAAAGTTTAAGGGTGGCAGGGTTGGTGTTAGTGTTACTGCTATGGAAGTGGGGTCTAACCCAAAGACGGGCCAACTTTTAAAAAAGTTGGGGTTATATCTGGAGGAACTGGCTGAGTTTGAATTGTCCCTCAACCTGGGAACTCATCTGATGCTCTTTTCTCTTCAATGTGGAATTTCAGATACGTACTCCTCTATTTCCTCTCACTGTCTTGTACTGATCAAGGGATATACAATAATAACATTGCGTATTCTTTAGTTACACTTTGTCCTTGAATCCTGTCCCAAGATATGTGCGACCAGAAGGTTAATTTATTCAAGCGTTGTGTGCCATGAGTGAAGTACTCAGTCGTTTCAAAATTTGCCATCTGCACTACGTACCTACCTGGCTGGAGGTTTTTCCGCGGCCCAGTTCCTGATCAGGCCTCCCGGTGGATCAAGGTCTGATCAACCAGGCTGTTACTGCTGGCCGTACGTTGTCCAACGTAAGAACCTCAGCCCGGGTGATAGGGTACTGACTTTAGGTATCTGCCTAACTCCGTCTTGAAGGGAGCCAGGAGTCTATTGGTAATTACCCTTATGCCTGGTGGGCGGCTGTTGATCACTCCGGCCTCGGAAACTTATGTTTTCTCTTGATGTTCTAATAGCGCCCCTATTTTTCTTTGGGATTATGTTGCACCGTCTGCCCAGTCTTTTGCTTTCGTAGGGAGTAATTTGTGTGCAGATTTAGTACCAGTCCCTCTAGGATTTTCGAGGTGTAGATTAAGACGTATCTCTCTCGCCTGCGCTCCAGTGAGTACAGGTCAAGTGACTCTAAGCGTTCCCAGTAATTAAGGTGTTTGATAGAACTTATATGTGCAGTGAAGGTTCTCAGTAAATTCTCTAGATCTGCGATTTCGCCTGTGGCTGTTAGTGTACAGCCTAGAGAGAACAAGCGATTTTAAGAGGATCATAATTTGTATGGCATCCCTTGTTTTGAAGATTGTCAATATCCATCCTATCATGTTCCTCGCAGATGAGGGCGTTTCACTATTGTGATCCTAGGTTAGATCCTCTGACATTAATACTCCCAAGTCCTTCACACTACTTTTCCGCACTATTGTGTGATTAGAGTTTCTGGTGTACTCATTCCTACCATTTATTTTCCCCACTTTCTCTTCCTAACCTTATTACTATATATCTGTCCAGCCTAGCCACTTCCTTGTGCAGTACATGCTAGGGTGGAAAGTAATTATTAGGCAACTGAATATCTGAGTTGTTATGTATACAGCTAATTTAAGCCGGCGAGACTGGCTTAAATTAGCATTTTTGTATTCTGTAGACTGCTTGTCAGTATCGTGGGACACAAGTCCCAGGATACTGGGACCCAAGTCCCAGGATACTGGGACCCAAGTCCCAGGATACTGGGACCCAAGTGGTATTGATCAAAAACACTTGTTCGTGGTCACAATAATATAAAATACTGCTCGTTGAGGCTAGTACACCAAACAGGGTGGAGAATGAAATTAGCTCAGAGACACCCACACCACCGCATGTCCTCGGACCAAGGGTAACACACCTAGCTTGGCTGGGTGCTTGGTTTTTGTAGGATTGCGTAGTCGTGTGGGTTAGAGCGTCATGGGTTTTCGCTCACCATGAGGCGGGCCAAAGCAGCTTGGGTTCGAATCCTTGGCTAGTCGCAGTGTTATTATTGATATATATATATATATATATATATATATATATATATATATATATATATATATATATATATTTGACAGCACCAGTAGAGGCCAAAGCCATTACAGGGTCTGAAACAAGAGACATTTTGAGACTAAAAGAAATTCAGCAACAGGAACAGAAGGAGAAACATCATAGGCAAGGACATAAAAGCAAGACACCAACAAAGACAAAGAAGAGAAACCGAGACAAGATAATATCAATAAACCATGTGAGGGAGGAGAAACGTGATTCAAGATGACAAGTGCAGCAGTTTGTGTAGTGGTCCGTGAAGCTGGCGAGGAGAGTGAGAGAGGGAAGAGCAGTGAGGGATGAGAGATTGAAGACAGAGCAAGTTAGGGAGCCCAGAAAGTGAAGAGGAAACTGCGTGAAAAAAATAACATTCAAATAGTTGGTGAAATAAAGGCAAAATTAAGATAAAATCTTCTTTATTAAGTGCTTTAAAATAGAGACAGAGAAACATTATAAAAACTGTCTATTTAAATGTAAAGACAAAAGTTCATAATTAAAGGAATGAAGAAAATAAAATAAATACGAGAGAGATTTAGTACTAAATATAAAATATATATGATGAGAAGGAAGTAAAGAGAGAGAGGACGGAAGAAGGGAATAGGGAATTGAAAGAGACAGGAATTTCCAGACACAGGTTATTGAAGGGACAAAACCTTACCCCAAATTATCTTTTTGTATAAGGCAGACATAAAAGCTTGCCTGAGCTAGCTAACTCAGTGATATGATTTCTGACTGGATGAACCTATCATTACATTAGAGTCTTAATTAAACACTGATTATAATGTCAGTGGTCTTTTTGCTCCGTACAAGGCAAGTCCTCCAATTGGCAAAACATATATATATATATATATATATATATATATATATATATATATATATATATATATATATAATATATATATATATATATATATATATATATATATATATATATATATATATATATATATATATATATATATGTAAATGTAGTCCCAGGTATATATATATATATATGTATATAGTCCCATCTACCTTGGCTGATACCTATCTCCAGTACACCAGGGAGGAAGGAGGGGCTGCTGCCACCTTCAGGAGTCCCAGAAGTCGAGAAAATATGGAGAACTTGCCCATCATTATATGTTTGTTCCCATAGGCTCAGAGACCCTTGGCTCATGGGGAAAGAGTGCATCTAAGTTCCTCAAGGAGCTGGGCAAAAGACTCAACAGGGTAACTAGGGATCCCAGGGCAGCTAGTTTTCTGTTCCAGCGACTCAGCGCTGCTGTTCAGAGGGGTAATGCATGCTGTATTCTGGGCACGCGCACCAGCTCGGAAGAGCTGGATGAGATTTTCGCATTATAATCAGTGACAAAGATGTAACAATATGTACTAGACATGTATCTCTCACCTCGTGTATATATATATATATATATATATATATATATATATATATATATATATATATATATACCTGGGACTACATTTGCTGTCTTCCATACCTTGAGTATACCTGGAGAGAATTCCTGGGGTCAACGCCCCTGCGGCCCGGTCTGTGACCAGGCCTCATGTTGGACCAGAGCCTGATCAACCAGCCTGTTACTGCTGGCCGCACGCAGTCTAACGTACGAACCACAGTCTGGCTGGTCAGGTACCGACTTTAGGTGCCTGTCCAGTGCCTGCTTGAAGACAGCCAGGGGTTTGTTGGTAATCCCCCTGATGTATGCTGGGAGGCAGTTGAACAATCTTGGGCCCCTGACACTTATTGTGTTGTCCCTCAACGTGCTAGTGGCACCCCTGCTTTTCATTGGGGGGATGTTACATCGCCTGCCGAGTCTTTTGCTTTCGTAAGGAGTGATTCTCGTGTGCAAGTTTGGTACTAATCCCTCGATAATTTTCCACGTGTATATAATAATGTATCTCTCCCGCCTGCGTTCTAGAGAGTACAGGTTTAGGAACTTCAAGCGTTCCCAGTAATTGAGGTGGTTTATCGCAGTTATGCGTGCCGTGAAGGTTCTCTGCACATTTTCAAGTTCAGCAATTTCACCTGCCTTGAAAGGGGCAGTTAGTGTGCCGCAATATTCCAGCCTAGATAGAACAAGCGATCTGTAAAGTGTCAACATGGGCTTGGCATCCCTGGTTTTGAAGGTTCTCATTATCCATCCTGTCATTTTTCTAGCAGATGCGATTGCTACGGTGTTATGGTCCTTGAAGGTGAGATCCTCTGACATGATCACTCCCAGGTCTTTGACATTAGTTTTTCGCTCTATTGTGTGGTTGGAATTAGTTTTGTACTCCGATGATATTTTAATTTCCTCACGTTTTCCATATCTGAGTAATTGAAATTTCTCATCATTGAACTTCATATTGTTTTCTGCAGCCCATTTAAAGATTTGGTTTATGTCTGCTTGGAGTCTTGCAGTGTCTTCAACGGTGGACACTGTCATACAGATTCGGGTGTTATCTGCAAAGGAAGACACGGCACTGTGGCTTATATCCCTGTCTATGTCCGATATGATAATGAGGAACAGGATGGGAGCGAGTACTGTGCCTTGTGGAACAGAGCTTTTCACAGTAGCTGCCTCAGATTTTACTCTGTTGACTACTACTCTTTGTGTTCTACTTGTGAAGAAATTATAGATCCATCTACCAACTTTTCCTGTTATTCCTTTATCACGCATTTTGTGTGCTATTACACCATGGTCACACTTGTCAAAGGCTTTTGCAAAGTCTGTGTATATAACATCTGCATTCTGTTTGTCTTCTAGAGCATCCAGAACCTTGTCGTAGTGGTCCAGTAGTTGGGACAGACAGGAGCGACCTGCTCTAAACCCATGCTGCCCTGGGTTGTGCAATTGATGGGTATCAAGATGAGTGGCGATCTTGCTTCTTAGAACCCTTTTAAAGATTTTTATGATATGGGACGTTAGCGCTATTGGTCTGTAGTTCAATATTAATTTTGTTATAAGGAAGGGCACAAGAACTCACACACATCTTTATATATATATATATATATATATATATATATATATATATATAATATATATATATATATATATATATATATATATATATATATATTATATATATATATATATATATATATATATATATATATATATATATATATATATATATATATATATATATATATATATATATATATATATATAAAATTTCAACAAGTCGGCCGTCTCCCACTGAGGCAGGGCGACCCAAAAAGAAAGAATATCCCCAAAAAGAAAATACTTTCATCATTCAACACTTTCACCTCACTTATACATAATCACTGTCTTTGCAGAGGCGCTCAGATACTTCAGTTTAGAATTATTCCCTCCAAACTGTCACTATATCAGACCCCTCCTTTAAAGTGCAAGCATTGTACTTCCCATTTCCAGGACTCAAGTCCAACTAAATCAATTAACCGGTTTCCCTGAATCCCTTCACTAAATATTACCGTGCTCACACTCCAACAGCTCGTCAGGTCCAAAAACCATTCACCTCCATTCACTCCTATCTAACACGCTCACACACGTTTGTTGGAAGTCCAAGCCCCTCGCCCACAAAACCTCTTTTACCCCTCCTTCCAACCTTTTCGAGGACGACCCCTACCCCTCCTTCCTTCCCCTACAGATTTATACGCTCTCTAAGTCATTCTACTTTGATCCATTCTCTCTAAATGACCAAACCACCTCAACAACCCCTCTTCAGCCCTCTGACTAACACTTTTAGTAACTCCACATCTCCTCCTAATTTCGACACTCCGAATTCTCTGCATAATATTTACACCACACATTGCCCTTAGACAGGACATCTCCACTGCCTCCAGCCTCCTCCTCGCTGCAGCATTTACAACCCAAGTTTCACACCACTATAGTTTCATACATTCCCTTCTTTGCCTCCATAGATAACTTTGTTTGTCTCCACAGATACCTCAACGCACCACTCACCTTTTTTCCTTCATCAATTCTATGATTAACCTCATCCTTCATATACCCATCTGCTGACAAGTCAACTCCCAAATATCTGAAAACATTTACTTCTTCCATACTCCCTCTCTCCAATGTGATATCCAATTTTTCTTTATCTAAATCGTTTGATACCCTCATCACCTTACTCTTATCTTTGTTCACTTTCAACTTTCTACCTTTACACACCCTCCCAAACTCGTCCACTAACCTATGCAAGTTTTCTTTAGAATCTCCTATAAGCACAGTATCATCAGCAAAAAGTAACTGTGTCAACTCCCATTTTGAACTTGATTCTCAATAATTTAATCCCACTCATCTCCCCAACACTCTAATCTCCCCAACACTCTGGCAATTACTTCTTTTACAACCCCATCTATAAATATATTAAACAACCATGGTGACATTACACATCCCTGTCTAAGACCTACTTTTACCGGGAAGTAATCTCCCTCTCTCCTACACGCCCTACCCTGAGCCTCACTATCCTCATAAAAACTCTTTACAGCATTCAGTAACTTACCACCTATTCCATACACTTGCAACATCTGCCACATTGCTCCCCTATCCACTCTATCATATGCCTTTTCTAAATCCATAAAGGCAATGAAAACTTCCCTACCTTTATATAAATACTGTTCACATATATGCTTCAATGTAAACACTTGATCTACACATTCCCTACCCACTCTATAACCTCTTTGCTCATCTGCGATCCTACTCTCTGTCTTACCTTTAATTCTTTCAATAATAACCCTACCGTACACTTTACCTGGTATACTCAGTAAACTTATTCCCCTATAATTTTTACAGTCTCTTTTGTCACCCTTCCCTTTATATAAAGGAACTATACACGCTCTCTGCCAATCCTTAGGTACCTTCCCCTCTTTCATACATTTATTAAACAAAAATACCAACCACTCCAGTACTATATCCCCCCCTGCTTTTAACATTTCTGTCATGATCCCGTCAGTTCCAGCTGCTTTACCCCCTTTCATTCTACGTAATGCCTCACGCACCTCTCCCACACTCTCATCCTGCTCTTCCTCACTCCTAGAAGATGTTATACCTCCCTGGCCAGTGCATGAAATTACTGCCTCCCTTTCTTCATCGACATTTAAAAGTTCCTCAAAATATTCCCGCCATCTACCCAATACCTCCAGCTCCCCATCTACTAACTCCCCTACTCTGTTTTTAACTGACAAATCCATTCGTTCACTAGGCTTTCTTAACTTGTTTATCTCACTCCAAAACTTTCTTATTTTCCGCAAAATTTCTTGACAGTGCCTCTCCCACTCTTTCATCTGCTCTCCTTTTGCACTCTTTCACCACTATCTTCACTTTTCTTTTACTCTCCATATACTCTGCTCTTCTTACAACACTTCTGTTTTGGAAAAACCTCTCATAAACTACCGTTTTCTCTTTTATCACACCCTTTACTTCATCATCCCACCAATCACTCCTCTTTCCTCCTGCACCCACCCTCCTACACCCACAAACTTCTGCCCCACATTCTAATACTGCATTTTTAAAACAATCCCAACCCTCTTCAACCCCCCACTATTCATACTTGTATTTACCCACCTTTCTGCCAATAGTTGCTTATATCTCACTCTAACTTTCTCCTCCCTTAGTTTATACACTTTCACCTCTCTCTTACTTGCTGTTTCCATGTTCATTATGTCCCATCTACCTCTTACTCTAACTGTAGCTACAACTAAATAATGATCCGATATATCCGTTGCCCCTCTATAAACATGTATATCCTGAAGCCTACCCATCAACCTTTTATCCACCAATACATAATCTAACAAACTACTTTCATTACGTGCTATATCATACCTTGTATACTTATTTATCTTCTTTTTCATAAAATATGTATTACTTATTACCAGACCTCTTTCTACACATAGCTCAATTAAAGGCTCCCCATTTTAATTTACCCCTGACACCCCAAATTTACCTACTACTCCCTCCACAACATTTTTACCCACTTTAGCATTGAGATCCCCAACCACATAATACTCTCTCACTTGGTTCAAAACTCCCCATGTATATATACAACATACAAAATACTCTGCTACATACCAACCTCACAACACTCCAGTTTATCCTGACAACACTGGAGGATTATGGGTTGGATGAGAACGACGTACAAACTGCTGAAAGGAACTGACGAAGTGGACAGTGGCAAAATGTTTAAGTGCTGGAAAACAAGAAAACGAGGACACAGCTAAAAGTTTAAAACTCTGATGAGTCAAAATGATGTAAGGAAGTCTTTCTTTAGCCTTAGAGTATTCAGGAAATGGAAAGAGCCTGAGAGTAAAGTGGTAGGGACAGGATCCACCAATAGATTTAAAAATATATTTTTTTTTAGTGTGTGTGAATTTAATGGAACAAAACTGTTGAAGCAACTTTTAGATGGATCGACAGTAACATTAAACAACTTCCAGCGAAATATAATTAAATCCTAGGAAATATAAAAAATTAGAACTTCAAATCTGAACTTGCCGTTCCATCGTTCGCTGAATGATGAGCACTCCAATGTGCATGCTGCCAGCATGATCATTGTATCATACATGCAGCAGACTAAGCATTTTATCGTAAATGCAGCCACATTTACGATCACTTCACCTTTCATTACCCAGGAAAATGATTAATCATCTATCGCACCAGTTTAACACTCCTCTCTAGGATGATTTCTCTTGCTTCACATCAGAAAGATGATCATTACATTGTACTTTCTCTCTGAAGTGAAACTGACGAAGAAACCGAGACTTCCAGATTCATAATATTACAAAGGACTAAAAAAATAATTGGGGACATGGGGTCCAGCTGGTCTCAAAGATAATGGTATGGGAATTCCTATTATAGATTGGCCTCCTAATGATGATGACGGCTTTCTTTCATACTTTCTCTAGTGCTGCTATTATTATTCCTTTTATCTTTAGTTTTTCTTGGGAAGTTCTGTTGAGATATCAGACCCTATAATAAAAAAGTAGAGTGAGATTTTTTCCTTTTAAAATCTTCGGTCCAGTACGTAACCATTAATAAAAAGTCAACTTCATTTTCTAGGCCATTTCAGATGAATGGTTTGTATTTGTGTGCATATTTGTTTACTGATGTTGTTGCCTCGCATACCATCATTTTCGGCAAATGTTTCGAGGTTTCTTTCCTTGTTCAAAATGTTCACACTTGCTATACTCCATGTAAATATGTAAATTTTAGTTATTCTTCTGACACCGTCGCTCTTTATAACTAACTCACTCTGGAAAACAAGTGACCATTCTTAACGTTCATTAAGCATGGGCTTCACTCTTGTGCTGCGTACTTCTTATTGACGAGATGATTGGATATTTGTGATGCTTTACCATCGGAACTTTTGTTTTTTGGGCCCAGAAATGTTTTCCACCCAAGTGATAAGCTATCACCGGTGTCCTGTATCTATAATTGTTTTTTTATATAGTTTTTATTAGGAAAGAAATAAGATTGTCCTGCTGGAACATATTTAGTTTGTTCAAAATGTCAATACTGAGTTTGTCTGTATTCTTGTGAGTTCACTTATATATTGTTGCATGGGTCGAGTCTCATCTCATGACCCCGTCTATTTGCCGGCCACTGCTGGGTTCACTCTCTAGACATCGAGAATCTTATCGTACCTTTGCTGAAAGCAGTGAATAAATCAAGCCTCTGCCCCTTTTGCTGTCTACGTCGTTCCAATTCCAGACCACTCAAAGGCTGCATAAACACATCCTAACATCCCTGTAAGTAATCCATGTTTTCATCTTCTCCCTGTGACCCCGAGTTCCCTCTTCTCATTTCTCGGACAGTTTATCCCTCTCCACCCCATTAATACCGCATTAATTTGTACGTTGTTATATCACTAGTGCATTAGATTGAAAAAGCTTTGTGTGTTGCTGGGATTAGTTAATAATGTCCAGGTATAAAATTCTATTAACGTAATGACACCCTTTGCTTAGAGAGAGAGAGAGAGAGAGAGAGAGAGAGAGAGAGAGAGAGAGAGAGAGAGAGAGAGAGGGAGGGAGGGGGGGGAAGGAGGGGAGGAGGAGAGGGAAGGGAGGGAGGAGGAGTTGGGGAAGAGGGAGGAGGAAGAGAGGGAGAGGAAGGGATGGAGAGGGAGGGATGTGGCAAATATACCTGGAGTATACCTGGAGAGAGTTCCAGGGGTCAACGCCCCTGCGGCCCGGTCTGTGACCAGGCCTCATGTTGGATCAGAGCCTGATCAACCAGGCTGTTACTGCTGGCCGCACGCAGTCCAACGTACGAACCACAGCCTGGCTGGTCAGGTACCGACTTTAGGTGCCTGTCCAGTGCCTGCTTGAAGACAGCCAGGGGTTTGTTGGTAATCCTCCTGATGTATGCTGGGAGGCAGTTGAACAATCTTGGGCCCCTGACACTTATTGTGTTGTCCCTCAACGTGCTAGTGGCACCCCTGCTTTTCATTGGGGGATGTTGCATCGCTTGCCGAGTCTTTTGCTTTCGTAGGGAGTGACTCTCGTGTGCAAGTTTGGTACTAATCCCTCGAGAATTTTCCACGTGTATATAATAATGTATCTCTCCAGCCTGCGTTCTAGGGAGTACAAGTTTAGGAACTTCAAGCGTTCCCAGTAATTGAGGTGGTTTATCGTAGTTATGCGTGCCGTGAAGGTTCTCTGCACATTTTCTAGGTCAACAATTTCACCTGCCTTGAAAGGTGCAGTTAGTGTGCAGCAATATTCCAGCCTAGATAGAACAAGCGACCTGAAAAGTGTCAACATGGGCTTCGTATCCCTGGTTTTGAAGGTTCTCATTATCCATCCTGTAATTTTTCAAGCAGATGCGATTGCTACGGTGTTATGGTCCTTGAAGGTGAGATCCTATGACATGATCACTTCCAGGTCTTTGACATTAGTTTTTCGCTCTATTGTGTGGTTGGAATTTGTTTTGTACTCTGATGAAATTTTAATTTCCTCACGTTTTCCGTATCTGAGCAATTTAAATTTCTCATCGTTGAACTTCATATTGTTTTCTGCAGCCCATTTAATGATTTGGTTTATGTCTGCTTGGAGTCTTGCAGTGTCTTCAACGGTGGACACTGTCATACAGATTCGGGTGTCATCTGCAAAAGAAGACACGGCACTGTGGCTTATATCCCTGTCTATGTCCGATATGAGGATGAGGAACAGGATGGGAGCAAGTACTGTGCCTTGTGGAACAGAGCTTTTCACTGTAGCCGCCTCAGACTTTACTCTGTTGACTACTACTCTTTGTGTTCTACTTGTTAGGAAATTATAGATCCATCTACCCACTTTTCCTGTTATTCCTTTATCACGCATTTTGTGTGCTATTACACCATGGTCACACTTGTCAAAGGCTTTTGCAAAGTCTGTGTATATAACATCTGCATTTTGTTTGTTTTCTAAAGCATCCAGAACCTTGTCGTAGTGGTCCAGTAGTTGAGACAGACAGGAGCGACCTGCTCTAAACCAATGCTGCCCTGGGTTGTGTAATTGATGGGTATCAGATGAGTGGCGATCTTGCTTCTTAGAAGCTAAATGATACTATCAAAATGCTTTAAACAAACTGACCATAAAGCCAGCCATATTAATGATTTTTTTTTATTTCGATATTTATTCATAAAGTAATTTTTGATATATTTATTATACGACTTTCATCACAAGATTACCGAGTCATAATTAGGGTGGAACTGGCAGTGGTGATAGTGATGGTGGTAATTGTTGTGATGGTGATGATGGTGAATACTGTGTTCGTAAATTGTGCTGATAAATTCTTGGTGGGGATTGTGACCGTGGCAGAAATAGTGATAGGACGATGATAGTAGTAACGTGATGGTGATAGTGATGTGACGTTGGTGGTTATGGTGATATTAATTAACAGTAGTCGAAGAATGATTCAAGTAGTTGTAAAAAATATTGTCAGTTATATAATACGATTATCACAGTGTCATTAAACAAACCTTGATTATCGGTTTTATAATCTTCAGAGGAAAGTATTATTAATAACGTATTTTCGACACTAACGTTACATGTACTCCTGTCTGTCATCGTCGACACTAACCTGTCATCAAGTTCTCTTGCCACTTACCCCTCAAGGAAGGTTCCTAGACGCTGGTGAGGGGCTCTTGATCTAGGGAATTGAATCTGTGTTCCAGTTCCCTGATTCAAGCTTGAATACCTTACACATCCTCCCCTTACAGGCACCGCATTACCCTAAGGAGTTTTGCGCTTCCCTTTGATGATATAATAATAATAATAATAATAATAATAAAAATAATAAAATAATAATAATACTAATAATAATAATAATAATAATAATAATAATAATAATAATAATAATAATAATAATAATAACAATAATAATAATAATAATAATAATAATCCTGCCACTTACTCAGAACTTCACATTAATATTCGTAGGTTTTCATACACTCAGGGATAATTGTCTTATTACTTGTCTTAATTTAATTTTAACTGCAGCTTGAAATTTTATATTGTTACTATTCTCTAGTGCCATTTTAATGATCTTTCTCTATGGCAGAAAATATATAACTCATTCGAGCAATCAGTTTTAGCAGTTCTTTTCTTATGACATCGAAATATATTTTAGCTAAAAAAATTACACTGGTAATATTGATCCAAAAAAATACATATTGAAATTATGCATTATGAGGCAGCAGCTCCATAAAGAATATTGTACCTAATAGGACTTCTCTATTTGGTATAAATGCAAAGCCATTTTTTCTTTTAATTTTCAATAGAGTTTTTAAATATACGACATTTTCCTATTCGTCATGATGGAAGGTAAAATTTAAAATGCATCGCTTACAAAACGAGAGAAAATGGATGACAATAGAGCCAGACTAAATGGTTTCATTCTCTCCCTGTAAAATAATCAAGCTAAATGACACTATCAAAATGCTTTAAACAAATTGACCATAAAGCCAGCCATATTAATGATTTTTTTTTATTTCGATATTTATTCATAAAGTAATTTTTGAGATATTTATTATGCGACTTTCATCACAAGATTACCGAGTCATAATTAGGGTGGAACTGGCAGTGGTGATAGTGATGGTGGTAATTGTTGTGATGGTGAATACTGTGTTTGTAAATTGTGCTGATAAATTCGTGGTGGGTATTGTGACCGTGGAAATCGCCGTGTTGAAAATATAGTGGCATAAATAGTGATAGTAGTAACGTGATGGTGGTAGTGATGTGACGTTGGTGGTTATGGTGATATTAATTAACAATAGTCGAAGAATGATTCAAATAGTTGTAAAAGTATTCATGTTTGTAATAATAATTATTTAAATCATAACAATATTAAAATAAAAAAAAATATTAATAATAGTATTTGGCGAATTTGGTTGTAATAACAGTTGATGAATTACACATATGCAACATCTGGGAGTCTATACTAGCAGATGTTTCGCTCTGTAGTGCCTTTATCAATACATTAAATGGACATGATATAAAAACTGTATAAATATATACAGCAGACAGCTTAGGAGCAAGTGATGAGCACCTTAGTTGGGAAGAATCTGAAGCACATACAAGAAGGTTCTTGCGTACTGTCTGTGCTTCACATTGTTCATGGTGAGAACAGACGGTGAGAACAGACGGATGTGTTATCGGAACTAGCTAGCTGCGGACAGGAAAGATCCAAGGGCGTGTTATCATCTGTCTCTAGACCCTTCCATCACCTTAACACATTGCTCATGATGTACTAGCATCTAATAACAAACTGCTAACTAACGTAAGGTGTGAAGCATATGCCCCACGGCTCGCCCACAGGGACAGCCACCCAGAGCCAGGATTGCTCCTTGCTCTCCTATAGGAATACATCTCACAACTACCAGGGTCACCACAGACCAAGGTAAATCCCTTCTGCCACCATGTGCTCAGAAGCTAGCTACGACCCCCTGCTAATTGCATCCACACCCCCAGGTAGCTATCCTTTAGGAGCTGGCAAATTAAACAGGTTATCCTAGGTAAAATAGTCGCAAATCTCCGTGGACTTAACCACTGCACATTAGGCTAGACACTAATAGCTTTCTTCATGTGTCTCTAAGGAACTTTGCAAAACTTTTGGATCCCAATTATTCCTTGAAGATCTCTCTCTTGCTTATCCTTCTACTACTAAAAGCTAGCTAATACCACCTGTCATTACCACTGCATAAGAGCCCCAGGGTACCTTAGCTGCTTCCTAACCTCAGCATTCTTTAGTAACTAATGCTAGGGGAGAGCAATACTGTCCCTTAGGTGCTCACGAGTTAAGCAGGTACTAGGTAAATTAGCTGCTATAATGTATGGCCTACAAACTCCACCGCTGCTTGACACATTTGCTTGCTTCGTGTGTCTTAAAAAAGCCTTGCAAAATCTTAAAATCCCAGTTCTTCATTGAAGACCTCTATCTTACTTGCTTCATAAAATATCCTTAGTAGAAAACTTGAGATGTATCAAGAAAAGAGACGTGTGTCAGGAAACAGAAATCGTGAGTTGAGCCAGGTCGACTGCCTATCACACTCAGGTAACAAGTACGAAAACATGGTACACTCACATAGTTTCTTCGTCACTTTGACTTCCACACTACAAGCTCGTTTCATCCCATTTCAGGGACTCATCAGGTGTGTTGTCAGTGCTAAGTCAACTTGAAGCTCTGTAAAAGAACTAGCAGTTTGCCTCTCAGCGCTGCTACTCACGACAAGCCAATATCTGTACACAAGTAAAATTGTTGGGCACCCATGAAAATGTTATAATTGGAATGATTAATATAAAAACAGAATATCATCGTCCCAACTACAAAAAATAATATGTTAATACTTAATGTATACACAATATAAAACCCAGTATTGAAAATAATAAACTTTTGTAAAATTAATGTCAGTGGCACTCGTCACTCTTGAAAGTCACACTATAATCTATAGAGAGGGGTACATAACTTGTAGTGTCTTGGAAAGGTGAACGAGACCCTTTCACACTGTGTCCCCAAGATTGAAGATAATAGGTTGTACCAGTCATTATACGACGTTGTGTGGCTGGCGAATGTGTGTGAATAAGATGCACCCCAATAACGTGCTCATCAACACTTTCCATTGAGCAATGAACACCCACTCTCAAAGTTTGTACACTAGTGGCGCTTCCTGTGCCACATATTGATGTAGGGAACAAGTTATAACTGAGAGCCCACTGGGT
Source organism: Cherax destructor (assembly GCA_009830355.1). Classification (NCBI taxonomy): domain Eukaryota; kingdom Metazoa; phylum Arthropoda; class Malacostraca; order Decapoda; family Parastacidae; genus Cherax; species Cherax destructor. The sequence continues at coordinate 77,443 of WNWK01002493.1, read as the reverse complement.
TCACAACTGCAGTAAAATAATTTTCAATCCTGGTTGCACTGAACTCCATGACTTGTGACTGTAGTGACAGCTCCCGATGAGATATAATGCATTTACATGCTGTAGAGAGCTTTAATAGAGGTGGTATGATGCAGCAGATGTGTGGAGTTTGTAACAGATAAAAGCAACTGGTCCATGAGTGTGGAGGGCGTGTATTGTTAACAAGACTTCACTGCCTACTTCATCACTGTCTCTACAGACTGTCAGTGGGGTATTACAGGAAGTCAACAAAACATCACTGCTGTAGAAGAGGTAATGTGATATTTTAATAAGTAAAAATATAAGGTCGCTTAGTTACAAGAGAATTTTCTTATACTAGTTTAATATATTTTTTTTATATTTTATTTGGAACATATTTCAACATACATAATAATATTACAAATCCAACCACCAACATAACACTCATCTGAACATGAGGCAACCTCACAAACTAACTACAACCTTGTCCTCCAATAACATAACCACAATCAAACTTTACAACCCTAACAATGTAAAACATTGTCCTTGCCACCTTGATACAAAAGTACCACTTTGGACACACACACACACACACACACACCACAACACTATGATCATTAAACATCGGTTGAGAAGCAACACAGGAGACTTAAGCAACAATATTCAGAAGGAACACACACACACACACACATACCATACAAACAACCAACACAGAGGTGGCCAACCCTTACGCCTTCCCATGATCCCCCACCTAAAAACCAAAAACAAACCCCAACCGAAGCCTATCCCGAAGAACCAACCCCCTCCTGAACACACAGCCACACACCCCCTCCTACTGTCGCCCCGTCCAACTTGTAAGAAGTCGACCGTCATCACCCACCCCGCCACCCCCCAATACACAAACACATACGTGACCCTACCATACCTAACACAAACACAGGCCCCCAGTCGAAAAAAGCCCCCAACCCCTATAATAACCCACCCACTGTTAGATTTCTGTAAGCCAGACTAAACTTCTCATCCCAACCACCCCCATACACCAGCCTGTTTCTACACTTTGTACGATACATTCTTGCAGCCAGAGCCCTGATCCTTTCCTGGGCCCCCACCTCCCGCAAACACCAAGACCCACACACGAAATCTACCACACAATACATGAGACCTCTCCTGGCACCACCTACCAATCCACCGAAGTCCAGGAAAAGGGCCTCAACACCTGAGTCCCTCTCCCCCAGCTTGCGTACCACCCCCATCCATTCCCTCACCGGACCCAAAGCCTCACAGAAATAAATCGCGTGCAGCCCCGTCTCCCCATGCCACACCTCTCCATCTACCGTCCTGTACCAACCCCATATTGTATAACACCTCCCTGGAGCGACCGTCCCAAGCAAGAATCTGTACATTTGTTCCCGATCCCTCGCACGTAACCTGAGTCCCCTAAAATCCCTCCAAATCTGTACCCAATCGTATACTGGTAAAACCGCCACACCCTCTACTACCTGATCCCCCTCACCAAAACCCATCATCTGCTTCACCTTCAACTTTTGCGGTTCCACTATGACCAATAAATTTCTCAACAAATCTCTACAGTAGTCAATCTCCTTTCCCCTCCACCACTCCTGCACCTCCCGCAACACCCCCACCACTCCATCCCCTCCTCTCTCCGCAAACCCCCTCTCCTCACCAGGCATCGTTTCACATACATACAAACCAGCCGCTTCTCCAACCATATTAACCCCAAACCTCCCCTCCCAACCCCATTCCTAACCACATCCTTCCGCAACCAATGCCTCCCATTCGCCCAGATATGCTTGAAAACCCTACGTTCAATCTCATTTACATCCGCCCTCAACAGGGTACACACCAACTACATACCAAATCCTACTGTAGACTAACGTATTCACAGCTATAACCCTCTGCCTCAAGGTAAGATCACTCGGTCTCCACGCTTGCATACACATCTTTACCCGGTGCACCACCCTACCCGAATTCACCTCCCTTGTCTGATACCTGTCTCTCATGTACACAATACCACAAATAGTGATGCTATCCACCACCACCCAACCATGGCCCTGACCCAAACCCCCCACCCATGATCCCCTCCAACAATTTAGATTTCTCACTATTCACACTCAACCCTGTTGCCCCACAAAATGTCCGTAAACACCTTCTAACCGTCTCCAACCCAACCTCACTTCCCAAGAGCACCGTCGTGTCATCCACGTAACCCACGATGCCCTCTATCCCATCGCCCCCCTTGACCCCACGTTCCATTAGACGATAGAAAGGGTCTTGTACGCAAGCAAAGAGAATCTGCGACAGGGGACAACCCTGCCGCAGACCCTGCCCATCCCCACCACACTCCCGAGCCTCCCATTCACCTGTATTCGAACACACGCCCCTCATATAACGTCCTGACCCAATCCACAACCCTCCCCAAAACCCTGTCTCCTCAACACCTCAAACAAAACCTCTTTTCCACTATCATACGCCCCTCTCCAGTCCAAAGCTAGGATGCCCCCTCCCTACCCCTGTCTAAAAGTCCTTAATCCTCTCATGCCCCATAAGCACGCCTCTTCCCGGTATCCCCCTGCCCCCACAATCACTCCCTCAAGCACCCTTCTCATCCTGTTACCCAGTAATTTGGCAAAAATCTTATAATCAGCGTTCATAAGCCCAACGGCCTGTAGTTACTCAACCGGTTACCCACCTTCCCTTTCTTCACCAATACCATCACGCCCATTCCCATCCCTGTCCCATCCTCCCAACCCTCCTCATCCTATTCATTACTTCTGTCACACAACCCCTCACACTATCCCAGTTATCCTTGTAGAACTCATTTGCCAACCCATCAATACCAGGAGCTTTCCCTCTACTCATCCCACTTACCGCCCCCCCAAACCTCTGCCTCACTAATGACTCCCCCACCACCCTCACACCCTCCTCCAATCTCCCCGTATCCCCTCCATCAGTTCATCACAAGCCTCCCTCCGTACCCCCACACTGCCAAGATACCTCTGAAACCATTTGTCCCGTACCCCAATCGCTTCCGTACCCTAATTTCCATCCCCCGTTCGTAACCATCCACACTCTCCTCCACCTCCACCCTTTCCATCGTCATTCTCTCCCTACGCACTCTACATTGTCTCAATACGTGTTTTGAAGGCCTATCCCCCACAAAACATCATCAATACCCGCTTGTATCTACATGCCTCAAACCTCTCATTCTGTATCTCTATCAACCTATTCTTCAATTCCCTTATCTCCCCGTAACCTCACGTCCCGCCTCTGCGTAACAACTCCGTAATTGGCCTTCAATATATTGTTGCATCCCATATCTCCATCTCGCCTCCTCCTTACCCAAACCTTGATAAACTTACGAATCTGCGGCTTTCCACCAACACCCACCAACCCACCACATCTTCCTCCCGTCGACCCTGTTCCCATAACCCATCCCACCAACCCGCAAACTCCGCCCTATTACCCACACCAGATAACAGCCGCCGTTCAATTTCCAGTACCCCCTGTACCACCTGGCCGCACCTGACCAATCTACCTCAACCAACACCCCCTATGGTCAGAGAAACCCACATCCACATAATTAATCCTACCTACCACCACTGACCCTGACACATAAATCCTATCTAACCTGGCCCCGTAACCTCTCCTTACAAAAGTACACTCCCGGGCCCCCAACCCCAACTACATCCCCAACCCCGCACTCTGCAATAAATCTCAACTCTCCCAACACACACCTCCCCTAGGCTCAACATCCCGCACCGAATCACGCAATTAAATCCTCCACAATCGACACCCTGGCAAACCCGAAAAGCATAAATCATTACATCCCTTACAAAGTCCACTTTCACCTTTCTGGAATGATCTGCTGGCATGTAAACACCCAGGAAACATACCCTCACCCCACCCCACTCCCCTCTACCCGAACAATTCGACCCCCACACTCTTCCCATGCAAATAATGTAAAGGGCTAGATTCTGCGACCGCTACCGCCACTCCTCCCTTTAATTTTCCTGACGAACCAGCATACACCTTGTACCCTTTCAACATCAACTCACTCCCACATCTAAAATTGTGTTCTTGTAAAAAAGCCACATGCACACCATACCTCCTTAAAGTGCCTTCTACCCACGCCCGTTTAAGCTCATCCCGTAACCCATTTACATTTAACGTTAGACACTTGAAAACTCCTGTAAGGTTTGCCCTTAGGCCGCGATGGAGGCTGCGAGACCGCCTTCCCTTACCAGCTTTACCCATCAGCTTCCCACCCTTGATCTGTTCACTACCATGCAACAACCCCAGGTCCTTTCTCGCCACCTCCACCATTGACTTTTTACCTGTCCTCTGTGCTGGTGTTAACATATCTTCACTATCAGTCCCCGTGCCCGGTCTTTTCCTGGACCCTGCCACCACTTCCATACTACCATCCATCTCTACACTCTCCTGCCTGTGTACCTCTACCGATACTTGCTCCTGAACAATGGCTTGCTGCTCCGCACAGCTGTTCACCAACTCATCCACCACACCGCAGCTTCAATCACACCTTCACATGCCTCCCCACTGAGCACCGGCAATGGGTCATCCAACAACTCCTCAATGCCTCCACCAATGGGGCTTCCTCTATGCTGTCAGCCAGCGCCTCGGCGCCAGCAGCAGGCACCTGCCCCTCCGATCGTGGCAGCGTCTGACACACCACCGTCGACCCTTCGACAATCTCACTCCATAATTTAGGTCCAACCTTCTTGTCAACCACCGGGTCCTGCACCTCCTCCCGCCCTCCTTCGCCCTGGTCTCGTCGTCCAACATCCATTCTCGGTCCTCTCCTCTGCATGCAGTCGCCGCCACATGCTCATAAGCTCCACACAACCTGCATGTCCTCCTCTGTCCGCGTACGTTACGTAGAGCTGGGTCCTAAAATCCTGCAGGACAACATAAGAAGGAATGGGCCGTCGTAAAGTCATCTTGAGCGAGTATGTCCCTTCGAACAGACCTACCAACGGTCCCTCACTCCACTTCCCAGCCATTGCCGCATGCACGATGCCGTAAGCTCCAAAGGCGTCGCTGATGTCCATGGGATCTGATTCTAACGGGACATTCTTGACCTTGATCCACGTGTAGGTACGGGACACGTCTTTCAGTCGTACTTGTAATCCAGAGTGCACTGTATATACCCTGTCTTGATGGCGGTCTACGGTCCTCTCGTAAACTTCAGCCGTCAAGAACTTGACGAAGACACTGTTAACTCCATTTAGAGCTACTCCGTACAAATCTCCTATCTCCAACCCGTAGACATCTCGTAAGATATTAGGCAGCACTGTCGTCACTGTAGCCTGTTGCAACACCCCAGACACCATGTCTATACAGACGGTATTAATCCTGCGTCTGCTCGCCGTCGCCATGTTGACAGAAAATGAAGTTTCCAGTGCTCGCCGCTAGGTGGCAGCTCGTGGAACAGCACACCCTCACACCACAAAAGCTGGGTGGCTAATGATAGTTTAATATATTAAACCTATTTGTTGATTTTTGAGAAATAAGCACTGGGCCATTTTCATAACTGTATAAAATTATTAAATTATGGCCTTGATAAAGCATCAGATATTACATTAAAGGGCTTTCAATGGACCTAATGATAATTTTGGATTGATGAATGCAGAGTGCCCACAGCAATACTCTAGCATTACACTAAGTTGAAAACACAGCATCAGGAGTAGATATGATGAGTCACAAAACGCCTGAAACCAGTGATACCAGGACCAGGATCTCTATTTTTTTTTTTTAACAAATAAGTTTTCTAGGCTAAGTGTTGCTATCCTACCTCAGCTCATTTCAAAGCCCACTGGGATACGACCCACAACAGTTAACACCAATGTTAATTCTACCAGATAAACAGAGGCAGCAGGAGTAAGGAAACATACCCAACATTTCCACAGATACTGGGGACTCAACCAATGACCTCAGTATGTTAGTTGAGTGCACTACCAACCGATCCATGTGACACATAAGAACATAAGAAAGAAGGAACACTGCAGCAGGCCTACTGGCCCATGCGAGGCATGTCCAAGTCTCCCACAGGTTTAAGCCAATGACCCAACCTAGTCAGGTCAGGTCACATTCACTGCTCTTTCTCTGTCTCTTTTTTAAACAAGGGCCAGGTTAAGAGTTCCTCTCTTTATTTATAAGCTAAGAACTTTTACCTCCCTCAGCTAATTTGAAAGCCTTTATTATTGTTATGAAACATATAAATAGGGTTAAGTAAAAGGACACAATTGCAACTAATGTGACATTTTATTGTGGCAACGTTTCGCTCTCCAGGAGCTTTGTCGGTAATTCTACCAATATTACATATAAATAGGGAACAGGATTAGGTTGCAGCCATCTGTGGGTCAGCGATTTCATTCGGTCAACTGACTTTATATCATCGATTTCGTTATGCTGTACGAACATGTTCCAGACTCGAGTCATACTAGGAATAAATGATCTCAGATGAAGTGATGTTCTTGAGAAGGATACAGAAGAAGTGTAGTTGCTGAGTAATTCCTATATTGTGTAGAAACTATCTTCTCGCCGTCCAAGAAGCGGACGGCGATAAGTAGATGAGACGGAGGTGAAAAAGACGGGGGGAGGGGGGAGGTAATCCAAGAAGGTGGAGCATACTCATGGTGTGAGGACACTTGTGCCTCATACAGTCTTGCAGCTTCTAATGTTAAATCAGATTGGAGTCAAATTTCACCACTAGGTTATCACCCTAATCCCCAAGTTTCACCACTCTTACTCATGCTTGCTACCACTTCAGCATTACCACCATGGACAGTTCATGCTGCCTAGAGACCATCATTTGATTTATCAGAAGCAAATGTAATCTGCTATTATTTTTCCCCGGCTAACATTGTTATAAGCTGGTGATTGATGTAACTGAGAGCAGCTTCCATTTCCTTTCTTAGGTAAGTAATTGTCAGAGTACAGTCGTCTTCATGGGATTCTAGGATGAGTTGACTGGCTCATACTTACCGGGTCTAACTCACACCCACACAAACCCATTCATATAATAGTCCAACCTATTTTGAAACTACTCAAAGCATGAGCCTCAGTGACGCTAATCGGGAGTTTGTACCGCCACTCCACAACATTAATGCCACACCAGAGTTTTCCTATGTAATTTTTAAATCTAAATTTTTCCTAATTTACCCAAATGCTGTGAGTTTTGTCTTGGTTAAATATTCCCAGTTCGATGTTTATATCCCCCCTTTGTTTATTCATCTCTCCCTTTTTGCTTTTCAGTCACATTCTCTGTAATTTTTCATCATTCCACTGAGTGCAACTTCAGTGCCCTCTGCCTATCCTCCTAAGAAAGATTTCTTATAGATGGGATTAACATTGTCATTTTTATTTATGTTTTCCAGCTTTCTATAATTTCGTTTATATCCAGTTTTGTAAGAAAAATAAGAGAGATTAAACTAGTAGTAAAATTTATGAGCATTTGCTTGTCACTAACAGTGAGCTGACCTGAGTAACAGTTAGGTAGGCATATCCTTTTCATAATATTTTTCCTATATGCATGAGGGAAATCCTATTGGATATTTCATCCAATCAGTACCATAAAATTAAATTCTCTCTCAAACGCTTTCTTTTTCATTTTGCGACGTTTCTACGATTTACAATTATAGTCAATAAAGTGAACCTTTCCTCTTTTTATTCTCTAATAATTTTTTTTTTACCCTACATAGTTTTTACTATATATTTTCGGCTGAATTATTTTTTATTGTATTAGTGTTTTAGGAATATTTGCGACTTTGGAAATGCTGTGTTGACAACCATGACTACCGTCTATTGGGCCTATATTGACATCTAAATTGTACGCTGTTTCCTGTCTTCCATATATTCTCAAATGTCCATGAATGTCAACATGCAACATGTTCATGTACGAAACAAACCACAAATATGATAGAATTGAAGTCAATGGAGTCATATTACATCATTGGATTTTCTCACTAGACTTCAGAAGCATAAAGTTTCTAACATCCAGTGTCCAGAATATCTTGCTGCAGTTTTTGTAAACATTAGATACCAATCCACAGTGGTGCTAAGGTCAGTGAATACACTTTTGTAGTACCCACATCAGGTAGCCAGACCTTAAACACCTGTTACTCACCGATGAAGGTATAGAATGTGTTACCGGATAATTTTAAGGCATGTCTTATTATTAAGATATCTGAGAATAGAACCAAAGAATAAGTGATGAATGAATCTGCAGAAAAAATAGTTGTTTTATGTTGATAAAATGTACGTATCATTTTAACTAATTTTCATTATAGTGTTGATTGACTTTTGTTAATATCACTGAGGATAGTAAATATGGAGGCAGTTATATTATCCCTATTCCCTATGTAGAAATATAAATACGTGAATATAACGTAAATGTTTACAAATATGTATAAGGCCTAAATAAAAAGTTATTGAATTAATGTCTGTCTCATAGCTCTGTAGTCGCGCATTCAACTATCAAAATAAACGGGCTCGATCCTGGAGCAAGTGTAGATGTACATTGTTGCACATGTTCATCAAGCAGTATATTAGCGCCTAGGTGTTCGCTGACCACTCTGGTTCCCATTTTCGAAAAAAACACCGAAGGTCTCCAGTGGAAATCAGATCCGACACATACTGCAAGATCTCATAGAAGTAGATTTCATATCCCATAATTTGAGTCCCTTGAAACTCGGTGCAAAAGTCATAGCTGTGCTTCAGACTCTAAAGAGTCAGAGGAGTTGCAGGTCAGTTCCTTCAAGAGTCCATAGAGCTCCAACGAATCCTTCAGTTCAAAACATTTAAGAATCGAACCATTAGTTCAGAGCACAGATAAAAGCAAACATCTTTACCTAAACACCGTCATATGGTCAAGTGCTGTAGACTAACACACTAACGAGGCAAATTGTAAACTGGCACCTTAAGTACTAAACCTTGTTACGATTTTTATGCCAATTAGATATGATATTCTCAAGTAATTGCATGAAAGCCAAAATCCCATTTTTTTTAATAAATTGGCAAATCGGAACCAATTCAGTTAACAAGAGTACGAACCTTCCATTGAGCAAAATGCAAAAGCACTGAACGTTTGAAGCCGATTTGAAGAAACATTCTTGAGTTACCTCACAAAGACTGAAATTCTGCTCTTTTAATTATGTTGAAAATTAGTAAAAACTCACAGAGAAAATAATTTAAGTTAGCTTTTATTTTGAATATTGTCAGTGTTTAAAATTTTAATCCTGACGCTGGGAAAAATACCAAATTTAGTTTTTAACATAATTGTCCGGTTAGAACCTACCCACTCTAACACAAATCCAAAAATTTTATATACAAAATGTATTGGCATCGATGATCTGAAGCCGATTGGAAGATGCGTTCTTAATTTTGTACATTATTATCAAGTATATAATTAGCAAGATCTCACCTACACTTCACAGCAACACTGCAGATCCATCAAGCATTGCAAATTTGCAGTCTTAATGACTCTCCTCTAGTTGATAAAGTTTCAAGACAGATAAAATAATATTTTCACTTCAACAAAGATAAAATAATCTTTTTTTTTTTTTTTCTTTCTCTTCTTCTTCTTCGTCTTCTTCGTCTTCTTCTTCTTCTTCTTCTTCTTCTTCTTCTTCTTCTTTTTTTTTTTTTCTTTTCTTCTTCTTCTTCTTCTTCTTCTTCTTCTTCTTCTTCTTCTTCTTCTTCTTCAGAGCAACGTTCACACACATCCAGTAGATCAATACCGGGGCACTACGGTGCCTCGCAGAGCAACGTTTACACACATCCAGTAGATCAATACCGGGACACTACGGTGCCCTCGCGAAGGGAGTGCAGACGTTTCGAACTTTTTTTAGTGGTTAGAGAGCTTTATTTTAATATTATAATGTTAAACATGTCAGTTTATTGATCACTTAGAAAATAAACGATATTCAATACTTATAAAGTTGTAGAAAATAAAACAACATGCAAATTAGTGAAAATAATTACTGCAAATGGGATTTAGAAAGAACGTATGTAATTGATTCAAACTTAGACCACTAACACATTACTGATAATACATATCCATAGAATTCAAGAGAAAACATATGTAGCCCCAACAGGATTCGAACCTGTGACCTCCAGCAAGTAACCAATCCAACTGGCGCTCTACCAGCTGAGCTATGAGGCACTCCTGCTAAAACGTATATAAAAAATAATTGTAGTTTTCTGGAATTAGTGTTGAACAAGAGTAAGACCCAACAACTGGGTGAAGGGAAGTGGGGAGAGGCGAATACCAACATAGAAGAGGAATGTCTTCAGTTGTAGGTAAAGCACCGTGGCTAGACCCAGCAGCATGGCGTTGTATGGTGGCGTAGAACTGTAGAGAGAAAACCAGTGCCTCGTTGAAAATTATATTAAATATTGACAAATTGAATATTAATACACATGTGCAACAGTTGGGTACCTTTATTCATGAAACGTTTCGCCTACACAGTAGGCTTCTTCAGTCATAAATTAGACACATATGCAACAGTTGGGTATCTTTATTGAGGAAACGTTTCACCACCCAACTGTTGCATATGTGTCTAATTTATAACTTGTCGGTTCTCTGAACCATTCATCTACATTCTTCAGTCATATACAAAGAGACAGTACAAACGAAATGTAGATTATGTAGTAAGTCCCATGGAGCTGAACTCTTCTCCAGACTGAGGGACTGACCACCTCAAATACATTTTCTCCAAGGTTGATGGACCGATTACATCATCTTTATTTCATTTCCACTGTTCCCTTTGTATGTGACTGAAAAAGCCTACTGTGTAGGCGAAACGTTTCATCAATAAAGATACACAATTGTTATACACGTGTCTTGATTTTCAAGCAGTGCCTTGCTGAAAGGGACCAAGTGAGCTGAGTCCCTTGTCTGCCTGACGCCCAGCCCATCATAACCATCACCTGCTCCGTCACCTTTCAGCAAGGCACTGCTTGTCAGTCTTTACACAAGAAGACGTAAATGAGATTCCAGAAATTAACAATTATTCAGTTCCTGAAGAATTCAAATTAACTAATATTACTGTCACGAGGGACATGGTTATCAAACAGATAGATAAACTGAAGCAAAATAAGTCCCCGGGACCCGACGAGTTTTTTTCCAGGGTACTTAAAGAATGCAAAATGGAACTTAGTCAGCCATTAACGAATGTGTTTAATACGTCCATCCTAACTGGTGTTGTGCCAGAGATGTGGAAGATAGCTAATGTAGTTCCTATATTCAAATCAGGGGATAAGTCCATTCCATCAAATTACCGTCCAATAAGCCTCACGTCTATAGTAGGCAAATTATTAGAATCAATTATAGCTGATATTATCAGAAGTCACCTTGAAGAACATAATTTGATTAATGAATCTCAGCATGGGTTTACGAGAGGTCGTTCCTGCCTGACAAATTTACTGACGTTTTTCAATAAAACATTTGAGGCAGTAGACAGTGATAAAGAATATGATATAGTTTACTTGGATTTCAGTAAGGCCTTCGATAGAGTACCTCACAAGAAAGGTGGCAGCTCATGGTATAGGAGGTAAAGTTCTAGCATGGATAGAGGCATGGCTTACCAATAGAAAGCAGAGAGTTTCCATTAATGGGGTCAAATCTGAATGGGGATTTGTCACTAGTGGCGTTCCACAAGGATCAGTTTTGGGCCCATTGTTGTTCATAATTTACATTAATGACCTTGATGAAGGAATTGCAAGTGACATGAGTAAATTTGCTGATGATACAAAAATAGGCCGTATAATTCATTCTGAGGAGGATAACAGTGAACTCCAGGAGGATTTGGATAAATTAATGTCTTGGTCTGAAAAGTGGCAGATGAAGTTCAATGTGGACAAGTGTAAGGTGCTTGTCGTTGGTAATGAAAATATCCCTCGAATTTATAAACTAGGTGAAGTTGAGCTTGATCATACAGAATGTGAAAAAGACTTGGGAGTCATGGTAAGCAGAAATCTAAAGCCAAGACAACAGTGCCTAAGTGTGCCAATAAGGCTAACAGATTACTAGGATTTATTTCAAGAAGTATAAGCAACAGAAGTGCAAAAGTTATTTTACAGCTCTATACATCACTAGTGAGACCTCATTTGGATTATGCAGCTCAGTTTTGGTCTCCTTACTACAGGATGGATATAGATTCATTGGAGAACATACAAAGAAGAATGACTAAAATGATTTACAGTATAAGAAATCTCCCGTATGAAGATAGACTTAGAGCGTTGAATCTCCACTCTCTGGAGAGACGTAGAATGAGGAGATATCATCGAGGTGTACAAGTGGATGATGGGCATAAACAAAGGAGATATTAATAAAATACTGAGGATATCGAACCAAGTAAGAACGAGAAATAACGGATTTAAATTGGATAAATTTAGATTTAGAAAGGACATAGGCAAGTACTGGTTTTCGAACAGAGTTGTAGATGCGTGGAACAATCTTCCAGTACTGTGATAGAGGCTAGGACCTTGGGTGGCTTTAAAGAGATTGGACAAATATATGAGTGGGAGGGGCTGGGTTTGATTTGTGTCGTGAGTACGGGAATAAATTTTTAGGTAGTGGTGGTTTTGATAAGGACCTGCCTTGTATGGGCCAGTAGGCCTTCTGCAGTGTTCCTCCATTCTTATGTTCTTAACGCCATGCTGCTGGGTCTAGCCACGGTGCTTTACCTACAACTGAAGACATTCCTCTTCTATGTTGGTATTCGCCTCTCCCCACTTCCCTTCACCCAGTTGTTGGGTCTTACCTGGGAGTATCCTCCACTTGTTCAATAATAATTCCAGAAAACTACAATTAGTTTTTATATACGCTTCAGCAGGAGTGCCTCATAGCTCAGCTGGTAGAGCGCCAGTTGGATTGGTTACTTGCTGGAGGTCATAGGTTCGAATCCTGTTGGGGCTACATAAATTTTCTCTTGAATTCTATAGATATGTTTTATCAGTAATGTGTTAGTGGTCTAAGTTTGAATCAATTACATACGTTCTCTCTAAATCCCATTTGCAGTAATTATTTTCACTAATTTGCATGTTGTTTTATTTTCTACAACTTTATAAGTATTGAATATCGTTTATTTTCTAAGTGATCAATAAACTGACATGTTTAACATTATAATATTAAAATAAAGCTCTTTTAAAACACACAATTTTAAAATAAGAGAAGTTACTGGCAATGGGAACACTGCAGCTGCTCTGCGCACTCCACAAAACGTTCGAAACGTTGCTCTGCGAGGCACCGTAGTGTCCCGGTTATTGATCTACTGGATGTGTGTGAACGTTCATCTCCTGGATGTATAAGACCCTTCAAGGTAGAGCGCCTTGATGCCACTGAAAATATCTTAATCCAGGAAATATGAGCAATAATTTTAACTAGATGAAACATAAATATGCAGGTAGCAACAACAATAGTAACAACAGGTAACAGGCGGCAGCAACATGAAGAAGAAGAAGAAGAAGAAGAAGAAGAAGAACAACAACAACAACAACAACAACAACAACAAAAAGAAGAGGCAGAAGAAAAGAAGAAGAAGAAGAAGAAGAAGAAGAAGAAGAAGAAGAAGAAGAAGAAGAAGAAGAAGAAGAAGAAGAAGAAGAAGAAGAAGAAGAAGAAGAAGAAAAGAAGAAGAAGAAAGAAGAAGAAGAAGAAGAAGAAAAAGAAGAAGAAAAGAAGAAGAAAAGAAGAAGAAAAGAAGAAGAAGAAGCAGAAGAAGAAGAAGAAGAAGAAGAAGAAGAAGAAGAAGAAAAAGAAAAAGAAAAAGAAAAAGAAAAAGAAGAAGAAGAAGAAGAAGAAGAAGAAGAAGAAGAAAGCAGCAGAAGCAGAAGCAGCAGAAGCAGAAGCAGAAGAAAAAGAAGCAAAAGGGATATTGAATATTAAAAATAAGATTATTTTATCTTTGTTGAATTTAAAATATTATTTTATCTGTCTTGAAACTTTATCAACTAGAGGAGATTCATTAAGACTGCAAACTTGCAATGCTTGATGGATCTGCAGTGTTGCTGTGAAGTGTAGGTGAGATCTTGCTAATTATATACTTGATAATAATGTACAAAATTAAGAACGCATCTTCCAATCGGCTTCAGATCATCGATGCCAATACATTTTGTATATAAAATTATTGGATTTGTGTTAGAGTGGGTAGGTTCTAACCGGACAATTATGTTAAAAACTAAATTTGGTATTTTTCCCAGTGTCAGGATTAAAATTTTAAACACTGACAATATTCAAAATAAAAGCTAACTTAAATTATTTTATCTGTTTGTGCGTTTTTACTAATTTTCAACATAATTAAAAGGGCAGAATTTCGGTCTCTGTGAGGTAACTCAAGAAGGTTTCTTCAAATCGGCTTCAAACGTTCAGTGCTTTTGCATTTTGCTCAATGGAAGGTTCGTACTCTTGTTAACTGAATTGGTTCCGATTTGCCAATTTATTAAAAAAATGGGATTTTGGCTTTCATACAATTACTTGAGAATATCATATCTAATTGGCATAAAACTCATAACAAGGTTTAGTATTGTTAAGGTGCCAGGTTACAATTTGCCTCGTGAGTGTGTTAGTCTACAGCACCTGACCATCTGACGGTGTTTAGGTAAAGATGTTTGCTTTTATCTGTGCGCTGAACTAATGGTTCTATTCCTCTTAAATGTTTTGAACTGAAGGGTTCGTTGGAGCTCTATGGACTCTTGAAGGAACTGACCTGCAACTCCTCTGACTCTTTGGAGTTTGAAGCACAGCTATGACTTTTGCACCGAGTTTCAAGGAACTCAAATTATGGGATATGAAATCTACTTCTATGAGATCGTGCAGTATGTGAAACGGATCTGATTTCCACTGGAGACCATCGGTGTCTTTTTCGAAAATGGGAACCAGAGTGGTCAGCGAACACCTAGGCGCTAATATACTGCTTGATGAACATGTGCAACAATGTACATCTACACTTGCTCCAGGATCGAACCCGTTTATTTTGATAGTTGAAGGCGCTACTACAGAGCTATGAGACAGACATTAATTCAATAACTTTTTATTTAGGCCGTATACACATTTGTAAACATTTACGTTATATTCACGTATTTATATTTCTACATAGGGATAATATAGCTGCCTCTATATTTACTATCCTCAGTGATATTAACAAAAGTCAATCAACACTATAATGAAAATTAGTTAAAATGATACGTACATTTTATCAACATAAAACAACTAATTTTTCTGCAGATTCATTCATCACTTATTCTTTGGTTCTATTCTCAGATATCTTAATAATAAGACATGCCTTAAAATTATCCGGTAACACATTCTATACCTTCATCGGTGAGTAACAGGTGTTTAAGGTCTGGCTACCTGATGTGGGTACTACAAAAGTGTATTCACTGACCTTAGCACCACTGTGGATTGGTATCTAATGTTTACAAAAACTGCAGCAAGATATTCTGGACACTGGATGTTAGAAACTTTATGCTTCTGAAGTCTAGTGAGAAAATCCAATGATGTAATATGACTCCATTGACTTCAATTCTATCATATTTGTGGTTTGTTTCGCACATGAACATGTTGCATGTTGACATTCATGGACATCTGAGAATATATGGAAGACAGGAAATAGCGTACAATTTAGATGTCAATATATAAACAGCACTGGTCCTAGGACTGACCCTTGTGGAACCTCGCTCGTCACAGGCGTCCACTCTGACACTTCATCACGTACCATGACTCGTTGTTGCCTCCCTGTCAGATATTCTCTGATCCATTGCAGTGCCTTTCCTGTTATGCATGCCTGATCCTCCAGCTTTTCCACTAACCTCTTGTGAGGTACTGTGTCGAAGGCCTTCGTGAAGTCCAAGAAAATGCAATCCACCCACCCTTCTCTGTCGTGTCTTACTTTTGCTACCTTGTCATAAAACTCCAGTATGTTTGTGACACATGATTTCCCTTCCCCGAAACCATGCTTGTTGCTTTGTTGCTTTCTAGGTGTTCCACCGCTATCCTCCTGATAATCTTCTTCATGACTTTGCACACTATACACGTCAGTGACACTGGTCTGTAGTTTAATGCCTCGTGTCTGTCTCCTTTCTTAAAAATTGGGACTACATTTGCCATCTTCCATACCTCAGGTAGTTGCCCAGTTTCAATGGATGTTGAATATTGTTGTTATTGGCACACACAGCGTCTCTGCTCCCTCACTAAGGACCAACGTAGAGATGTCCGGTCCCATGGCCTTTGAAGTATCAAGTTCACTTAGCAGCTTCTTCACCTCCTCCTCGGTTGTGTGTATTTCATCCAACACTTGTTGGTGTACCCCTTGTTGGCGTATCTCCCTATTCGGACTTCCCGAAGTCCTTTCTGTCTCCACTCTAAATACTTCTTTAAATCTCATGTTGAGTTTCTCACATACTTCTTAGTCGTTTCTTGTGAACTTCTTACCTTCCTGCCTCAGCCTGATTACCTGGTCCTTGCCTGGTGTGTGTGTGTGTGTGTGTGTTTACAAATACATTTACCACTTCATCACTTGGAGTTCCGTTTTTGTGTTTTTTGAAGTTATGTCTGGAGAGAGAAAACAACTTTACTGTTTCTGCGGTTTTCAATGTACGACATTAGTCCTTGTATACGTGTTCCAGCGGAATATTGAGATGTGTTCTATATGTATACTTGACAGTTCCCTCTTGTATAATTCTTTGCAGATCATACCTTTACATTTTGAGGTGGTTGTGTAGAAATCCAGGTTTGGGTTGTGAATTCCTTCGTAGTGGTCTTCTTCATCATCGGTGGACTCAACCAGTGTTCAGCTACATTTATTTCACCACCACTACTGGGAGTCTTGAGTAGTGGTGGTGAGATTTGTTGGTAGTTGTTAGTGAGAGACGTTGGTGACAGTTGGAAGTGGCTCACGAACATTTTCTTGGGCAGAGCCAGGTGAAGAGTCTGCAGTTCGGTGAAGTTAATGTTGTTGGGAAAGATCTTGAGGAAGTCGGCCGCAGGTGGGATGTCAGGAAAATGGAAGTTAGGCATATTGTTTAGTCGTAAGAGTTCGTTGATAGAAGAGTTAAATGTACCTGTGGGTTTGCTGCATTTACAAGGTGTGCATACACCATGCAGTGCAGCACCTTGGAAGGAGCACCGTCGGGAAGTGGAGAGAGAGAGTTGCTGGGTGAAGGTTTCTATTGTGTTCCATGGAGAATCTAGGTAGTGTCAGACTGGAGTTTAGTAATGGCGGCATAGATCGCAGATTTTGAGGTGCTCTTCTTAAGTCCTTCCTGGATTCTCTTGGATACGATTTCTTTCCGAAGTGGGCACTTAGCTGCAGGAGTATGATGATTGCCCTTGCAGTTAAGGCATGATGGAACAGTGATGGTGGTGCAGGATTTTAAATCGTGTCCTTCTTTACCAAAGTTTGTATAAGATTTCTTTTCCCCTTAATGCGGCAGTACTTGGTAGTATGGTTATATGAGAAGTAGGTCCAGCAGGGAGAGACATGTTTGAAGTGTTAAGGTTTGATGTGGTTTGGGTATATATGATAGTAAGAGATGGCCAGTCCGTCAGATAGAGCTTGGGCAGTCATAACAGTGTCCGAAAACGTGATCATAATCATTGGGGAGGCGTTGAGAATCTTAGTAATGGTGTCCACCGAAGCCAAGGAATCTGCTCTTCTGGTCTTGAGTTCTTCAGTGGAGAGAGCACTGACGATCCTGTCCAGTCGTTTTACAAAAAACAGAAAGTTTCGCCATCAAGAATGAAGAGTTAGAGATGACAAAGCCACGATCCATAAGAGTCTTGATGCCGGTAATAATGAGGAATTTTTCGGCGGACTCATCGCTAGTGTAGGTGACTAGGAAGGCGTCTTTGAGGGAGACAGTGATGGAGAATTTGACTTGCAAGAAGCTTTTAAGGACAGCTGCAAGAGCAAACTATTTATAGAAGTTTATTTTGCCCAAGTTTCGAAGAATTAGTAATCGTTCTTAATTGTTCTCATCAGATGAACACCAAACACTTCCATTTCATCATCGAGATTTTTCCCGTAGCGTCTTCATCTCTATACCCGAGATCGATTCTGGGACGTTCGGAGACATTCGTCATTTTTATTCTCAACTTTTATCACTGTTCATCTAGCAGTAAGTAGGAAAAAATTGGTAGAATTTTCAACTATATTTCTATGCAATATTACAAAGTAATCCATTACCTAATTTCACTACAAAAAAAAAAAGGCTAATCACACCTTAAGTAATCTTATACTATTAAATTGCATTTATCATTCGGGAGTGAAAATAGATTATCAAATTAATTTACAGTGAAAAACGTTTGAAAGATATTTAAAATGCCTTTATGCATAGAAACATTCTATAATAATTACTGGAATGATCAAAATTAAAGTATCGAGTGGAAGAAACTTTAAAGAAAATAAAGATATTCAGGGGGGAGGAGGAGTTCATAAAGATACTCTCACCAATACCTGAGAACGTATATGTATAAAAAAATTACTAAAAAAGGATGGATTAATTTCTGTGTACTGGACACTATACACAATGATTATCACCACCAATGTCACTCCTACCAACACCTCCATGAATCATAATTGTTATTGCAATTCTAGATTTACAAATCCAGGATCTGTTAGTTAGAATGGTGAGTCTAATTTAGTATGAGAACAAAGATGCGATTAGCCTTGATTCATTTTATGGTGAAATTATGTGGTGCTCACTTTCTAACGTCACATTGAAATCTGTGTAAATAGTGAAATTATGTGATGGATCACTTTCTAACATCACATTGAAATCTCCTGTGTAAATAGTGAAATTATGTGATGGATCACTTTCTAACATCGCATTGAAATCTCCTGTGTAAATAGTGAAATTATGTGATGGATCACTTTCTAACGTCACATTGAAATCTCCTGAGTAGAGTGTTAAGTGTTCGTTCATTTTTAATAGATTAAAATAGGTGATGGTTCTCTTTCTAATGATGAATTGAATTCTCTGTAGTGTAAATATTTTTTTCTTTGATAGGAATGAGAGCTGCCTGTTTGAATTTTGCAAATGCAATAGAAGAGAGTATTGACAGGAGGATGATACATATCGCATTGTGACTGGATATATGGATATGTATTACCTGGAGAGGGTTTCGGGGGTCAACGCCCCCGCGGAAAGAGGAGTGAGTGGTGGAATGAAGTAGTAAAGGGTGTGATAAAAGAGAAAAAGGTAGCTTATGAGAGGTTTTTACAAAACAGAAGTGTTAATAGAAGAGCAGAGTATATGGAGAGTAAAAGAAAGGTGAAGAGAGTGGTGAGAGAGTGCAAAAGAAGAGCGGATGAAAGAATGGGAGAGGCTCTGTCAAGAAATTTTGCTGAAAACAAGAAAATTTTTGGAGTGAGATAAACAAGGTAAGAAAGCCTAGGGAACGAATGGATTTGTCAGTTAAAAACAGAGTAGGGGAGTTAGTATATGGGGAGCTGGAGGTATTGGGTAGATGGTGGGAATATTTTGAGGAACTTTTAAATGTCAATGAAAAAAGGGAGGCGGTAATTTCAAGTACTGGCCAGGGATGTGAGTGTGGGGAAGGTGCGTGAGGCATTACGTAGAATGAAAAGGGGTAACGCAGCTGGAACTGACGGGATCATGACAGAAATGTTAAAAGCAGGGGGAAGATATAGTGCTGGAGTGGTTAGTATTTTTGTTTAATAAATGTATGAAAGAGGGGAAGGTACCTAGGGATTGGCAGAGAGCATGTATAGTACCTTTATATAAAGGGAAGGGGGATAAAAGAGAGTGTAAAAATTATAGGGGAATAAGTTTACTGAGTATACCAGGTAAAGTGTATGGCAGGGTTATTATTGAAAGAATTAGAGGTAAGACAGAGAGTAGGATTGCAGATGAGCAAGGAGGCTTTAGAGGGGTTGGGGATGTGTAGATCAAGTGTTTACAGTGAAGCATATATGTGAACAGTATTTAGATAAAGGTAGAGAAGTTTTCATTGCATTTATGGATTTAGAAAAGGCATATGATAGAGTGGCAAATGTTGCAAGTGTATGGAATAGGTAGTAAGTTACTGAAGGATGTAAAGAGTTTTTATGTACATGTATGCTTCTTTGTGAACATTTGAGTGTCTTGCATAAAAAAAAGACGAATTACAACAGAACAGAAAACTTATAGCTTTTGTGTTGCAGATTTCTTGGGGGGAAGAAATAGATTAGCATACTGACAGAGATATACACACAATTAAACATCACGAACACTTAAACAGCTACGTAAGTGAAAACAAAATAAATTAACATAAACATATTATGAAACATAAATAGAAGATCGACATTTTCACCTAGTAACCTCACCTTGGTGGCCGAGTTGAGTGGCAGCTTAGTCTCGTCTAGCTGGTCTACTGTTCGCGGCTGTCTTGGTGGGTGGAATTACAGGACGCAGTTTTCTGTGTGTCCCCTCCTGTAATTCCACCCACCTGGACAGTCTCGGCAGTAGACCAGCTAGACAAGACCAAGTTTCCATCCAGCAAGGTCACTGGGGAGGGGCCACAACCCCGCTGAACCTGGGGAAGTGAGGAAGGGAGTTCATCTGAGGGCCCGCAGATGGACTTCTGGAGACACGGAACTAGAAGAAGCAAACACACGCGCGCGCTTACACACACACACACACACACACCTGACTATGACCTCACCTGACTATGACCACACCTAACTATGACCTCACCTAACTATAACCACCCTATGACAAGATCAAGTTTCCATCCAGCAAGGTCACTGGGGAGGGGCCACAACCGCTGAACCTGGGAAAGTGAGGAAGGGAGTTCATCTGAGGGCCCGCAGATGGACTTCTGGAGACACGGAACTAGGAGAAGCAAACTCACACACACCTGACTATGACCTTACCTGACTATGACCACACATGACTATGACCTTACCTGACTATGACCACACATGACTATGACCTTACCTGACTATGACCACCTATGGCCACACCTGACTATGAACTCGCCTACCTATGACCACACCTGACTATGAACTCGCCTACCTATGACCACACCTGACTATGAACTCACCTAACTATGACCACACCTGACTATGAACTCGCCTAACTATGACCACACCTGACTATGACCACACCTAACTATGACCACACCTGACTATGACCACACCTGACTTTGACCTCACCTGACTGTGACTTCGCCTCACTATAAACACACCTATCTCCTCAACTATGACCACCTATGACCACACTAACTACGACCACACCTGACTATGACCACACTTAACTTCGACCACACCTATCTACGACCACACCTGACTACGACCACCTAACTACGACCACACCTGACTACGACCACACCTGACTACGACCACACCTGACTATGACCACACAAGACTATGAACACACCTGACTATGACCACACCAAACTACGACCACACCTGACTATGACCACACCAAACTATGACGTAACCTGACTAGACAAGACCAAAAACGCCAACATTGGGGAAGCAAAATACACAAGTAAGGGAGTCTGTCTGAGGAAACACAGATGGACTACTGTTGACACGGAAGTAGGATAAGCACCAATAAAATGAAAGTGGTGAGTGTAAAAGGGTTAACATCCGGAGACCCACGGATGGAGACTTGGAAACGTAATCCAGAAGAAGGTAAAGAGAGAGAAGGCAAGAGAAAAAGGGGCGTACCTTGGAAAAGTGGAAAACGGAGAATACCTGAGGGGACACAAGTGGACTCCTGAACACAAAGACCTGAGGTATTCCTGAAGATGGTAGAGTGGGAGAGGGTCTGGTATCCCAGAGATAACTGACTCTGAGGCTGACAGTCTCGTAAATAATAATAGTTGAATAATAATAATAGATTGAATAGCTGAATGATTTGGAGGAGACAATAGTGGAGGCAAACACTTGACACAGCTTCAGAAGTATATATGAAAATGTCCAAGATGCCAGAAATCAGTGATGCCGATCACAGTAATCAGAACCTGAGTGTCGACCCCTGCAGGATGAGGGAAATAAGCAAATTGTTGCAAAAGTCATTATTGTTAGGGCTGCAAAATGTAGAAAAACATATAAGTGGATAACAGCAATATTATCGAAGTCAAACCATGAGGCGAATTTGTCTAATTGTCATGATCGGCTGCTAAAATATTTTTTTGTGAATAGAATTGTTTGTAGTGTTGTTAGATATCATTGAAGTCTTCTTTGTAGCTTTGTTAGATATCCTCGAAATGTTGTTTGTAGTGTTGATCATCTCAACACTATTAATGTGTAGGAGAACACTGGTGTTCTTGGATGTATTCACTCACTGCATTAATGTTCTTCAGAGTCCGTTGATTAACTAACTAGACTAACAAGACTTTCATTTGCTGTTTATTTTACAATAGTGTCTTTCATAATGATTTACAGGTGAATGTGTACGGTGAACTCAGGTGAATGTGTACGGTGAACTCAGGTGAATGTGTACGGTGAACTCAGGTGAATGTGTACGGTGAACTCAGGTGAATGTGTACGGTGAACTCAGGTGAATGTGTACGGTGAACTCAGGTGAATGTGTACGGTGAACTCAGGTGAATGTGTACGGTGAACTCAGGTGAATGTGTAAAGTGAATGATGTGAGATGAACTACAGGAGGTGTAAAGCGAACAACAGGTGAAGGTGGAAGGTGAAGACATAAAGTGAACTGCAGGGAAACATGCAAGACAGACTATAGGTGAAGGTGCACAGGGTCGCGTCCACAACATTGAAGAACTCTGAGAGTAAAATCATATCCTCTAATTTTTCAATGATTGGTAATTAAAGTTTTGCGGATAATCTGACTTTCAGTGGTTGAAAATATCAGTACAAAGTTAAGTTATAATGCCTTCACTGAACGTCATTTTGTTTTCTGACGCCCATTTAAAGGCTTTGCTAATGGACATTTGCAGTGTCCTCGATGGATGACACCGTCATGCAAATTCTGGTATCATCAGCCAAGGAGGACACGATGCTGTGGCTTACATCTGTCTACGTCAGATATGAGGATGAAGAAAATAATGGGAGCGAGTACTGTACCACGTGGCACACAACTTTTCACTATAGCCGTCTCTGACTTAACTCTGTTTACTATTGCTCTTTGTGTTCTATTTGTTAGGAAGTTATAGATCCATCTACCGACTTTCCCTGTTATACTTAATCATGCATTTTGCTTGCTATTACACTATGATCGCACTTGTCAAGGGCTTTAGCAAAGTTTGCATAATACATCTGTATATTGATTGTCCTCCAGTGCATCCGGTACTATGTCATAGTGATCCAGTAGCTGTGAGAGGCAGGAGCGACCTCGTGAATTTAGTGCAGAGATTTAATAGCTCATGTGTATATGAAGTTTCATCTGAGTTGCCTCCTGCGGTTGTCTCTGCTAAAACATTATATGCCATATTTCTCCATTTTAGGTGTCTTAAGTTGAAATCATCTAAGTATCTGCAGAGTATCTACATAAATGGAGTGAAATCTTAGTGGGGATCAGTCACAAGTGGCCTTCCACAAGGATCGGTTTTGGGACCATTGTTGTTCATAATAAACATTAATGGCCTTGACGAGCGAATAACAAGTGATATGAGCAGATTCACTGATACTAAAATAAGCAGGATTATTGGTTCAGAGGAAGATGCTATCGTACTTCAGGAGGATTTAGACAAGCTCATGTCGTGCTCTGAAAAGTGGCAGATGCAGTTCAATGTAAACTAATCCAAAGTTCTGAAGCTCGGGAATGTAAATAACTCTAGCACTTATAAATTAAATAATATAGACCTTTTCCACACACAACACG
This sequence comes from Cherax destructor, assembly GCA_009830355.1. Lineage (NCBI taxonomy): Eukaryota > Metazoa > Arthropoda > Malacostraca > Decapoda > Parastacidae > Cherax > Cherax destructor. The sequence continues at coordinate 53,605 of WNWK01002493.1, read as the reverse complement.
AAAAGGACTTGGGAGTAAACGATAACCTGAAACGAATATCAGCAATGCCTTAATGTACATAATAAGGCAAACAGATTACTGGGATTTACATCAAGAAGTATTAGCAACAGTACATCACTGTCTTGCCAGAGCTGTGTTGAAACTACATTCATCAACCACAACATATATCCACCCCTTCCTTAGAGTGTAGGCACTGTACATTCCACCTCCAGGACTCAAGTCCGGCTAATAGGTTTCCCTGAATCCCTTCATAAATTTTACCTTCTTTAAACTGCATTCTCTTTTAAGACGAAGAATGAGGAGACATGATTGTAGTGCATTTCTGGCAAATTGGCTCAATTTTTTTCCCCGGTATGGGACCCACACCAGTGGACTAACACCCCGGTACCTATTTTACTGACATATGAAACACGTCCTAATGTCTCCACCCATCCCGGGGATCCAAACATGGACTTCAGTGAGTTGAGTGCACTAGCAATCGAGCTTCGGGACACCCCAATGAAAATTACAGCTGAAATTCCTTGTATTAAGAGATCATTGACATCATGTCGCTTCACCTGGGGGGTCTTTGTGTTCAAAGGGATCAACGTTTATACACATCCAGTAGATCAATACTTGGACACTACACACACTGACAGAGTAACGTTTCGAACTTTTTGTGGCATGTGCATAGCAGTATATCGATAACTTAGAAAATAAACGATATTCAATACTCAAATTAAAACTGTTAAACTTAAAATAAAACTGTTAAACTTAAAATAACCTTCAAACTGGTGAAAATAATAATAAGATTAGATTCAAAGAGAATGCATGGAATTAATTCGAACTTGGGCCACAAATACTTTATGGCTAAAATACATCATTAGAATTCAAGGGAAAACATATGTAGCCCCAACAGGATTCGAACCTGTGACCTCCAGCAAGTAACCAATCCAACTGGCGCTCTACCTACTGAGCTATGAGGCACTCCTTTCAAGAGCGTTTAAAATAACTAATATAAGAAGTGCTGAATTAGACTCGTGTTCAACATGTACTCACCTAATTGTGGTTGATTGTGGTTGATGTAAGACATTGCACTGTCCAGTAGCTTTTGTCATTGTAGTATATGGACATAATCTGAAGACTGTGAAATACATACAGAAGACAGTAGAACACGAGGTAGTGAGTCCCTCAGGCCAGCTAAAGGTGATGAGCACCGTAGAAGGAAGATTGGCGCTAGTATAATGGAGTCAGATGAGGTGCAACAGATGATGGCGTTGTCACTGAAAGGTGGGGTTACCCAGTGGAAGTAGGTCATGCACAAGAGTAGGTTGTATAAATATCCTCTGTACCAAGAATGCATGATGTTGCGGTGTTCGACAAGTTTTTTATCAGTGGTATGCAATAAAAACAAGATGTTGAATTAGACACATATACCATCTAGTAGAGGCTTTATCAATACAAAAGATTGACAAACTCTGAAGAGTTTAAAAATATATATTGAGCAGGTGATGAGCACCATAGTCTTGAATCTCGAACATAGACATTTCAATTGGCGCTTATGCAATGCCGTCTACCAACATACAGCATAGACGATACGTTGCAACATTATGATACCCAGCTTTTGCACAGTTGTCTTATTCATCAACCTGTAAAATATTTACTTTTTACAAAATTTCTGTGTAGTGGAACTGAAAAACCCGTTCTTTACAAGCATCAAATAATACAAAGGAGTGTAAAAAATTCTCATAAGAGGTTGGGATTACTCCCTCTTGTAAAAGGAAGCAGTAACCTGTATTTCGAAATGTGGTTTCTTGTATTGGAGAATTGGTCACCTTTATTGAAACTAAACTACTACTGTAAATTGGGGCCATATATGCCTCCATTTTCACCTTCCTAATGGTCATTCCTAGTATTTGTGGTGCTGAGAACCCGATGTACCGTCTGTAGAAGACCATTTTTTTTTTAGTTTAAGTTAGTCTGAAATAATTTGGCCGGGATTACGGGAGTAGCAGCATGACACTGGCTTGAGAATCTTGTCTTGTGTACCTTTCTAGTCTTCAAATGTGCGTCGTGACTCACTCTCTGCTTCTGTCATCTGACTTCCAGCAGAAGTATTTCCCCCATGGCTTTTATCTTCAAAATGCTCTTGGGAAGAAATAATAGTGGACTTCTCACCTAGGTTCCTGTTGTTTTAAAAGGTGTCTCCTAACGTTACTGTCTCCACAGCGGTTTTGAGCGTATGGTCTTCTAGGAAGACTCTGACCTTCGGACCAACAGACTCTAGGAAATTATCGAAGTTAATGAGTGGCACAAACTTAATCAAATTTGTGTTATCAGCTGCCTTGTAGTACTTAATAAAGATCTTTCTTTGAGTGGAGCCTAACGAAGTCTACACAAGACTTCTCAGGTTAACGCTTATTCAACTGAAACTCTCGTTGCTATTTGGCAAGTATTCACCGATATCTACCTATCACAGTAGCCTTCACAACTATGTAGTTAGAGAAGGCTTTATAGATTCGGAGAGAATGTATTGAATTAATTCAAACTTGTGCCCTAAATACTTTAGGCTAAAACACATCATGAGAATTCAAGTGAAAACATATGTAGCCCCAACAGGACTCGAACCTGTGACCTCCAGCAAGTAACCAATCCAACTGGCGCTCTACCTATTGAGCTATGAGGCACTCCTTTCAAGAGCGTTTAAAATATCTAATATAAGAAGTGCTGAATTAGACTCGTGTTCAACATGTATAAGTCATTGATGTAAGACATTGCACTGTCCAGTAGCTTTTGTCATTGTAGTATATGGACATAATCTGAAGACTGTGAAATACATACAGAAGACAGTAGAACACGAGGTAGTGAGTCCCTCAGGCCAGCTAAAGGTGATGAGCACCGTAGACTTATGGAACCTGAAGCACAGACAGGAAGATTGGCGTTTGTATAATGAAGTCAGATGAGGTGCAACAAATGAAGGCGTTGTAACTGAAAGGTGGACTTTCCCAGTGAAAGAAGGTCATGCACAAGAGATGGGACAACATTTAGCAAGTAGGTTGCAGATATATCCTCAGTACGCTGAGGTCAGTGGTCACGTGTGGTCATACCTGTCCTAAGCTGTCTGGGAATTAGCGTGGGGTGATACCGAGCACATGGCTCGCTGCAGTGTTTTAGAATCTCAGGTTGAAGTGTTGAAGAAGGAGGTTCTACTTCTTCAGGAGGAAAATAGGAGGCTGAAGCTTCGCCTAGATGGGTGTGGGAGTGAGTGTGAGATGGTTGGAGCTGGTAAGGAGGAAATGGTTACCAACAGTGAAAGTGGCAGCCGCTTTTAGTGGCAAGTTTTTCACAATTCAGGAAGAAGAAAGATAAAGAAGGTTAATAGAGAAGATGTGAAGGTAGGAAATCGATTCTCTGTTCTCCAGGACGAGTGTACTTCATTGGTCAGTGAGGTTAAAGGCACCACTGACTTCCCTGCTAATCAAAGTAAGAATATTCTGATTGTGGGAGACTCTCAGGTAAGATATATGGACCGTGCTTTTTGTAACAGAGATAGGAAGGTCAGACAGAGGGTGTGCCTCCCAGGAGCTGGTGTTGGTGACATAGTCAGCAGGTTGGATAATATTATGTCAGGTAATGGGAACAAGCCTATTATCTGTCTTAGTGCTTGTGGTAGTGACATTGGGAAGGGCAGAAGACAGGAGCTACTAGATAAGTACAGGTCAGCCATAGAAGTAGTTAGGTCTAAGGGAGGGATCCTAATCATATGTAGCATTTTGCCTAGAAAAAGAGTGGGCAATGAATGGATGTCTAGGGCAATTGGTATAAATTGCTGGCTTGACAGGTATTGCAAGGAACTTGCAATTCCATTCATTGAAAACTGGGACAAATTCTATGGCAAACGTGATATATATGCAAGGGATGGGGTTCATCTCTCTGGGCTGGAGTGGTTGCATTAGCCGATTCGATTGAGGGGGTCATTGGAGACTTGTCTAGGACTTTAAACTGATAGATTATAGAGGTATGGGTGTTTGTGGGAAACAATCAGGGGTTGGAAACAGCAGATATTACCAGGATACCCCAGGGATATGTTTAAAAGATAAGATTCAAAATAAAGTTACTTGTAAAGGCAAAGCAATTGATCAACAAACAAAGAGAGATAGTAGAGGGCAACGTGTGACTAGCTTCCTTAAGGTTTACTATACAAATAGTAGGAGTCTAAGAAATAAGATAGATGAGCTAAGATTACTTGCAAGTGCAGGTAATATAGATATTATTGCTATAACAGAGACCTGGTTCAACCTGAAAGATAGAGAAATGCCTTCCGAGTGCAACATTCAGGGTTACAAACTATTCCACACTGATAGGATCAACAGGAAGGGTGGTGGAGTGGCGATGTATGTCAGAGATAATTTAAATTGTTGTGTTAGACAAGATATAAGAATAGAAACAGCGGACACAGAATCTGTTTGGCTAGAGTTTCTCGAGGGTCATGAAAAATTAATTTTGGGTGTGATTTACAGGGCCTCAAGTCTGGATAGGGAGTGCAGTAAGATGCTATGGGACGAAATTCATAAGGCGTCTAGATATGAAAATGTTGTGTTAATTGGAGATTTTAACTTTAGACAAATTGGTTGGAACAATGTGACAGGTAATCTTGAATCTAGTGACTTTCTTGATACGGTTCAGGATTGTTTTTTAAAACAGTTTGTGACAGAACCAACTAGAGGTAGCAACTTACTTGATTTGGTTCTTGCTAACAAAGAATCACTAATTAATAATCTTGAGGTTAATGAAGAGCTTGGAGAAAGCGATCACAAATCACTTAGTTTTAATATATCATGGAATTACCCAGGTAACTGCAATCAAGTCTCAGTTCCAGACTTTCGTGTAGCCGACTTCATGGGGCTGAGAAATTACCGAGGTGGGCTAAATTGGGATGACCTGACTATGGGTCAGGTAGGTGGTTTTGGTTGCCAATATGACGTTTTCCAGAGCGTAGTTCTAGCTGCCCAGACAACTTTTGTTCCAAGTAGGGAAATTAGATCTAACAAAAATGATCCTAAATGGATGAACAATAGATTAAAACATCTCATTAGTCGAAAGAGAGGCATATATAGGCGTATCAAAAGAGGGGATGGACAGATTAGAAATCAATATTTTCAATAGAAGAGAGAAATAAAAAAAGGAATAAGAAAAGCAAAAAGAGATTATGAGGCTAAGGTCGCAAGGGATTCGAAGACTAACCCAAAAGGGTTCTTTCAGGTATACAAAAGTAAGATTAGGGACAAGATAGGCCCACTTAAGAGTAATTCAGGACAGATCACGGACAGTGATAAGGATATGTGTGAAATTTTCAATACATACTTCCTCTCAGTTTTTAGTCAGGAAGATACTAGCAGAATTCCAGAAATAATAAATTATGTAGAACAGGAAGATAATAGACTATGCTCGATTGGGGTAACTAGTGACATGGTCTTCAGACAAATAGAGAAATTAAAACCTAACAAATCCCCAGGCCCTGATGAACTGTTTGCAAATGTTTTAAAGGAATGTAAAGAGGAAATTAGCAAACCTTTAGCAAAACTCTTAAATGGAAAAGGTTAAATTTATGAAGTCCTACTAATATGCAGAGGGTTTTCAATTTCACTTGTAGCCATCTTGAAAAGCATAAATTGATTAATGAATCTCAACACGGTTTTACAAAGGGGCGTTCCTGTCTTACGAATTTACTAACTTTTTTCACTAAGGTGTTTGAGGAGGTAGATCATGGTAATGAATATGATATTGTGTATATGGACTTCAGTAAGGCTTTCGATAAAGTTCCACATCAGAGGCTACTGAGGAAACTTAAGGCACACGGAATAGGAGGAGAAATTTTTTCCTGGGTAGAGGCATGGTTGACAAATAGGCGGCAGAGAGTTTGCATAAATGGAGAGAAATCAGAATGGGGGCACGTCTCAAGCGGTGTTCCACAGGGGTCAGTTTTGGGCCCCCTGTTGTTTACAATTTACATAAACGACATAGATGAGGGAATAAATAGCAACATAAGTAAATTTGCTGATGACACCAAAATAGGCCATTAAATTCATTCAAATGAGGACATTAGAGCACTCCAGGATGATTTGAATAGACTGATGCAGTGGTCGGAGAAGTGGCAGATGCAGTTTAATGCAAAGTTCTAAATGTTGGGCAGGACAATAACCATGCCACATATAAACTGAATAATGTAGATCTTATTACTTGTGATTGCGAGAAAGATTTAGAAGTTCTGGTTAGTAGTAATCTGAAGCCAAGACAACAGTGCATAAGTGTTCGCAATAAAGCTAACAGAATCCTTGGCTTCATATCAAGAAGTATAAATAATAGAAGTCCTCAGGTTGTTCTTCAACTCTATATATCTTTGGTTAGGCCTCATTTAGATTATGCTGCTCAGTTCTGGTCACCGTATTACAGAATGGATATAAATGCACTGGAAAACGTACAAAGGAGGATGACAAAGTTGATCCCATGTATCAGAAATCTTCCCTATGAGGATAGACTGAGGGTCTTGAATCTGCACTCTCTAGAAAGTCGCAGAATTAGGGGGATATGATTGAGGTGTATAAATGGAAAACAGGAATAAATAAAGGGGATGTAAATAGCGTGCTGAAAATATCCAGCCAAGACAGGACTCGCAGCACTGGTTTCAAGTTGGAAAAGTTCAGATTCAGAAAGGGTATAGGAAAGCACTGGTTTGGTAATAGAGTTGTGGATGAGTGGAACAAACTCCCGAGTACCGTCATAGGGGCTGGGACGTTGTGTAGTTTTAAAAATAGGTTAGATAAATACATGAGTGGGTGTGGGTGGGTGTGAGTTGGACCTGACTAGCTTGTACTACCAGGTCAGTTGCCGTACTAATTCTTTAAGTGGTAGTGACCTGACTACCTGGAGACTGAGCTCCAGGTGGTCCGCTAGATAATTATATGAGTGGGTGCGCTTGGGTGTGAGTTGGTCTTGACTAGCTTGTGCTACTAGGTCAGCGCAGTGCTCCTTCCTTAAGTGAATGTAACCTAACCTGGCTGGGTCGGGGCATTACCTTAAGCCGGTTGGAGACTTGGACCTGCCTCGCATGGGCCAGTAGGCCTGCTGCAGTGTTCCTTCTTTCTTATGTCCTTATGTACCAAGAATGCATGATGATGCTGTGTTCGACAAGTTGTAATAATATTGGTAGAATTACCGGCAATATGTTAAGTAAAAGGACACAAATGCAACTAATGTGACATTTTATTGTGGCAACGTTTCGCTCTCCAGGAGCTTTTTCAAGCCGGCTTGAAAAAGCTCCTGGAGAGCGAAACGTTGCCACAATAAAATATCACATTAGTTGCATTTGTGTCCTTTTACTGTTCGACAAGTTGTATATCAGTGGTATACAATAGACAAGATGTTGAATTAGACTCATGTGCCATCTAGAAGCTTTACCAATACAATAGATGGACATAATCTGAAGACTTTAGAAATATATATTAAATTTAGAAGACGAGGTAAACAGTCTGTCATCCTAAGAGCAGGTGATGAGCACCATAGTCTTGAATCTCAAACACAGACATTACAATTGGCGCTATAAAATCTTCAATTATGACATAAGCATGATCTACTTCCACTGGGGAATGCCGTCTACCAGCATACAGCATAGCCAAAACGTTGCAACATTATGATACCCAGCTTTTGCACAGTTGTCTTATTCATCAACAAAAATTCTGTGTAGGGGAACTGAAAAAACCGTTCTTTACAAGCTTCTAATAATACAGAAAAGTGTAAAGAATTCTCATAAAAAGTTGGTAAGTACTCTTGTAACAGGTAGCAGTAACCTGTATTTCGAAATGTGGTTACTTGTATTGGAGATTCGGTCACCTTAATTGAAACTAAACTACTACTGTAAAGTGGGGTCATATATGCCTCCATTTTGCCCTTGTTAATGGTGATACGTAGTGGGGGGGGGGGGAGGCGATATTGTATTCAGGTTGCTGAGAACCCGACGCACCGCCTGAGGAAGACCATTTTTTCAGTTTAACTTAGTCTGAAATCATGTTTCCGGGGTCACGGCAGTAGCAGCATGATACTAGCTCGAGAATCTTGTCTTGTGTACGTGAGTCTCTGCTTCTGTCCTCTGACCTCCAACAGAAGTATTTCTCCCATGGTTTTTTATCTACAAAATTCTGTTGGGAAGAAATTATAGTGGACTTCTCACTTACGTACCGGTTTGTTTTAAAAGGTGTCTCCTAACGTTACTGTCTCCACAGCGGTTGTAAGCGTATGTTCTTCTAGGAAGACTCTGACCTTCTGACCAACAGACTCTAGGAAATTATCGAAGGGAATGACTTGCATCAACTCAATAAAATTCGAGTCGACAGCTGCCTTGTAGTACTTAATAAAGATCTTTGAGTGGAGCCTAACGAAGTCTACGCAAGGCTTCTCAGGTTAACGCTTATTCAATTGAAACTCTCGTTGCTATTTGGCAAGTATTTACAGATATGTATTTAGCACAGTAGCCTTCACAATGATGTAGTTAAAGAAGGCTTCATGGATTCAGAGAGAATGTATGTGCATATTGATTGTTCTACCTTATTGTATTACTACTACTACTACTACTACTACTTATCACTACTACCTCGACCACCACTAGTATTTCACCTCACTTTGAGAGTATATAATAGCTCACTGTGTCCATGTAACGCTTGTAACGGCTTGAGAAAGCTCCTGGAGAGCGAAACGTTGCCACAATAAAATGTCACATTAGTTGCATTTGTGTCCTTTTACTTAACATATTGTCGGTAATTCTACCAATATTATTACATTTATTCTTTATGGACCCCGCAGGTTAGCGTCTTATTCTTTCCAACTTGTGAAATGTTTTTTTCTTCTATTAAATCCCTCTTTCGTTCTCATGAGGATGTTCCCATTGCTTCCAGGAGTCTTAAACCAGCTCCACTTTCTCCATGACTCTCTCGCTGAACAAGTTTTGCCAACACCTCCCAATTCCTCAAATTCAACTCCTTAGGCTCTCCATTTCCTGATCATCAAGTTAATGATGCCTTCTTTACTCCATGTCAACGTCAACGTTGTCTCTTTTCTTCTCTCCCACAAGATCTCTCTAACCTTCTCACTACCATTGCTCTTGGCACTGCTCGCCTTAATTTACGTCTTATCTCAGATAGCACTTGGTCAAAATTCTCCCTTACTGTGTTACTAATTTGTCTTCTGTCACACTCTCCCAACATTAGCCTGAACTTCATAGTTTTGTCTTTCCTTTGCTACTTCACCTACCCTTCGCACTGGCCTTGACTTGATTAGCTCATTTGATTCCATGCGTCAGTCTCATTCCCGCAATCTTCCTGACCTGTTCCCTTTCCTTGGCTCTGTCCTTCCTGCTCTTGATAGTCTGTTGTTTATGAATTACCACCTTCCTCACCGTTGTCAATTTGCCCATTTCTTCCCTTAAATCTAATACTAATATTGTCATCCTCTCTTCTGACAAAGGCAGAGGATTATTATTTTATTATTTTTTTTATTAGCACATCGGCCGATTCCCACCAAAGCAGGGTGGCCCGAAAAAGAAAAACTTTCATCATCATTCACTCCATCACTGTCTTGCCAGAGGGGTGCTTTACACTACAGTTATAAAACTGCAACATTAACACCCCTCCTTAAAACTGAAGCCTTGCTCTCTGACTCGTATACCTACACTCCTCTCCTGATATCCCTCTACCTTCCACCATATCCTCTAGAGGTTCTGTCTCCTTTTCTCTTGCCTCCTAGCTGGCCAAAACTCTCCTTTTCTTGGAAATTTTTCTCCTCACCTTCGTCACTCTCAAGACTTCATCAAACGTGTTCGCCCTCTCCCGACCTGTAAGATGTTTAGTCTTGATGTTGATTCCCTCTTCACGAATGTTTCTCTTGGTGATGTTTTCAATTTTCTCAGATAGAAGGCTAATGAAGGGTTACTTCATCTCCCTATACCTACTAATGTCTTTCTTGATCTTATTCGCCTTTGTGTGGACTCAAATTCCTTTTTTTCCAAGGTAATTTTTTTCTCAAACCTTTGGTGTCGCTATGGGCTCTCCTCTATCTCCTGTTCTTGCTAATCTTTATATGGAATACTTCGAAACTGTTCTTCTTCCTACTGCTGGTGTTTGCCCTTCACTCTGGCTCCGCTATGTAGATGACATCTTTGCTCATGACTCTAGTCTCTTCAAACCATTTCTCGATGCCCTTAACAATCTTGTTCATTCCGTCAAGTTTACAACTGAACGGGGATCTAATTCTTTGCTTCCTTTCCTTGATGTACATATCCACCGCTCGGATACAGTCTTTGCTTTTTCCGTGTATCGCAAGCCTATGTACAGTGACATGTACATCCACTACTTTTCTTATCATACTCCCTCAGTCAAGAAAAGTGTTCTTATTTCTCTCTCCGTGCTCTCCGCATTTGTAATCCTCAGTTCCTTGAATCGGAAATATCCCCTCTTCGTAATTCGTTCTCTCTTCTTGCCTACCATTCCCATTTCATAAACTCTGCCTTCTCACGTGCTAAACGGACTTTCTCCTCTCCCAAAATCTCTACTCCTATGAAATCTCCTGTTTTCTGGCTTCCCTGTATTTCCAGTCTGTCTAATCTCAACAACTCTCTCCATTCCTTAGACATCCTCTCCTCTCCTCTTCAGCATCGTGGAGAAACTGCCCATTCTCTTTCTGACAGACTCAAGGAGTACAAAAGTAGTGTTAGTCTTGCCGACACCAACAATGTTCTCTTCTCTCATGTCAGAGATCACAGTCATCCTATCGACTGGTCTTCTGCTAAAACTGTCTACCCTACTTATAACTTTCACAGTCGCTGTCTTATTGAATCCTCCCTTATACACAACTTTCCTTGTATGAATTTTAGTCCTGGCTTTGTCTCTGTAGACGCCTTCTTCTCCCGTTACATTTTCAAATGCTCCAAACTTCAGATTCTTTTTTTCTCCTCCTTTCTTTACCTCTTCTCCTTTCCAATTTTTCCTTTTTCTTGATTTGGTTAAATTTCTTCTGCCCTGTGTTTTTGTAATTGCCCCATAGGAGCGCTTAGCTCTCCTGCTGTGCTCCACTTTCTTGGCCGTTGACTGACCCCTCTACTTCTACTACTCCCTTTCCTACTACCTTTGGTTCCTACCTTCACTTTTGCCTCCTTTCACTCCCCTTTTCTATTTTTGTCCCACCAAACACACTCCCTACTTAACACTACCACCACCTCTTCTACTACTACTTCCACTACCAGCCTTACCTCTACCACTACTAATCCTCCAACCTCTCATGTCCCGTCCCCTTCAGATGGCCTATATATACTGGCTCCTCTCTTTTCTGTTAGTGTGACTTTGTAAATGGTTCAAGTCGGACCGAAACGTCGTTCTAAGCGCCTGTCTCTTATGCGCGGGTTATTTGTGTATTAACGCTAAACTTGTCCTTAGTGTATTGATCACTTAGAAAATAACTGACAGTCATCTCATAATCGATTTGTGGAAAATAAAAGTTTTATCAAATTAGTGTGACAAGACAGAACGTATAAAAATAATTCTAACTCGGGCACAAACACCTTACAGATCAAACGTTATTATAATTCAAGGAAAAACATACGTAGCCCCAACAGGATTCGAACCTGCGACCTCCAGCAAGTAACCAATCCAACTGGCGCTCTACCTACTGAGCTATGAGGCACTCTTTTGAAGTGTATTTAAAATAACTAATGTTAGAAGTGCTGAATTAGACTCGTGTTCAACATGTGGAAGTCGTTGATATAAGACGTCTCGCCGGCTAGTAGCTTCTGTCAGTGCTGTACATGAACATAAAATGAAGACTGAGAAATATATAGAGAAGTCAGTTACTCAAGCTAGTGGAAGGTGATGAGCAATGTTGCATAGAGCACGAAATCCAGGAATATCCTTCATGGGAACCCATCTCTCTAGTATAACGGGAAAGAGAACCTAGAAGGATGCCGAGTGCCAGAAAACGCAGACAGCATATTATATAATTTAGGCATTAAGCATATGTAGAACTCATAAGCATTCAGTATGTAGACCACAACAACCTGTTGCTTAAATTCATCAAGTAAAAAACTGGTACCTACTGTAGGAATCTGGTGACTACTGTGGGTCACATTTTGGAAAAGGAAATAATGCACGATCCGCGAGAAGTCACTTCCGTATCTCGTAAATCCAGTCCCCTGTAACTGCAAGCAAAAGTCATGGCAGCTGTTCTTGAAAACTCTCATGAGGCAGAGAACTTGCTGCTCAACTAATTCAAGAGTTCAAAAAAAAGCTGTAATGAATCCTTTCAGGTGGTTCAGAAGTTGAAGTTCAAAATCGTGAAGAGGGAGAGAAGTATTAGCTCAGCACACCAGACAAACATCTTTACCATGGGATCAAGACAGTCAACAACAACACGAACGTTCTTTCAGCAAATTGTACCAACAATGAACGTCTGAAGCCGATTTGAAGAAACATTCTCGAGAAAAGAAACCGAAATGCAGCTCTATTTCAATTGTCTTAAAAGTTAGCAAAGTCGTACTAACAGAACAAGAATTTAAGTGAACCTTCTTCACTGGCGCCATGAGCTTTATCATACCTCTTCTTAATTACACACACAACCCGCACATATAAAAGGGAGGAGCTTACGACGACGTTTCGGCCCGACTTGGACCATTTACAAAGTCACACTAACACACAGAGACGGAGGAAGGGGTATTTATAGGCAGGCAGACAGGGGAGGGTACAAGAGAGTGGGGAAATAATGGAGTAAGTAGTGGAAGTGGTAGTAGTAGTAATAGTAGTAGTGGAGACAGTCATATACAAGAAAGGAGCACTGCAATGAGGCTAGCGGCCCGCAAGGGTGGGACGAAAGGTGGGAGGAAAGGCGAATAAAATGAAGGACAAATACAAGGCAAAAGAAAAGAAAGAAAGGAAAACCCATAGGAGAAAAAAGGAGAAGGGGGAAGAGATGAAAGGGGAAGGAATTAGGTTAAGTCACGGGTGTTCTGAAGTTTAGAGCATTTAACAATGTAATGGGAGAGGAAAGCATCAACAGAGACAAAGCCAGGACTAAGATTCATACAGGGAAAGTTGTGTATAAGGGAGGATTCAACCAGGCGGCGACTATGAAAGTTGGACGTAGGGTAGACAGTTTTAGCACAAGACCAATCAATAGGATGACTGTGATCTCTGACATGACAGAAAAGAGCATTATTAGTGTCGGCAAGCCTAACACTATTTACTCCATTATTTACCCACTCTCTTGTACCCTCCCCTGTCTACCTGCCTATAAATACCCCTTCTTCCGTCTCTGTGTGTTAGTGTGACTTTGTAAATGGTCCAAGTCGGGCCGAAACGTCGTCGTAAGCTCCTCTCTTTTATATGTGCGGGTTGTGTGTGTATTGTTCCAGTCACGGTATTGTGTCTCTTCTTAAAGCTATGAATGGATCCTGCCTCCACTACATCGTGGGTGTGTGTGTGTGTGTGTGTACTCACCTAATTATACTCACCTAATTCTGGTTACAGTGGTCGAGACTCCATGTGTGTGTGTGTGTTTGTGTGTGTGTGTGTGTGTGTGTGTGTGTGTGTGTGTGTGTGTGTGTGTGTATGTGTCTTTCTAACACTTATAAGTTTCAATGCACACATGTTCTTGTTATAAATAATTATCATCTGGTGCTCCATGATGATACTACTATATGGTTTCCTGATCCTTGGTTTTTAACCTCCAAATGTTCATTTACTGCTTGAGAATGGTTCATGTGATCGGCTTCAACTTTTCAAAACTATTATAAGTACAGGGGAAGGAGTTACTGCAACTATTGTCGTGGGCAAATTCCCTATCATCTATATTATGTATCCCCTTCCAACTTTCCAGGATTGAATGACATTATTTTTAAAATCTGTCTTCAAACATTCTAAACAGGTGTTTTATACCTAGCATATGTCATAGTGTGATATTCATGCACGTAGGGATACCTGTGCCAGTTTTATGCCCGAATAGATTGAAAAATCTTCCACATTAAGCCACGTTTAATATATTTGAATATTCCTCTTTTGAATAGTTTTAATCTTTGTGTTGACACACTTTAAAAAGAAGAAAATTTTAGTTTGTACAAAAGTAGCTTTTAATAGGGATAAATACACATGAATTGCTGTCCCGTGGCCTGGTAGGCAACCATTTCGCCTCACACTGAGTATCCGTAGTTCAATTCCCGGCCGGGCGGAATCACTGGGCGTGTTTCCTTACACCTGCTGTCCCCATTCACCTAGCAAGCAAGTAAGTACCTGGGTGTTAGGTGACTAGTGTGGGTCGCATCCTGGGGAACAACATTAAAGAACCCCACCGGAAATAAGACACAGTCCTCGATAACGAACTGACTTTCTTGGGTTAAACTCTGTGGCTAACCCTCCGGGGTTAAAAATCTTATCTAGATGGTCAGGAATTAGACCTGTGTAGCACTGCTCCAGTGCTCCTCTTACGTTCTTACGATCATATAGGTAAGATTAAGACGACATGAACTAAGAATTAAATAAGAAAGCCGCTTATCCCTGAAGCTTTGATATGATACGACCGAAAACAGTAGGTAACCACCGAGGTATCTACTTACTGCTAGGTGAACACTGGTACTGCTAGGTGAACACTGGTACAAGGTGAAAGCAAAAAAATGCCAAAAATCCGTAACCAACCCAAAATTAATCTCGCATCCCATAGTTGTGAGTTGAAAGTGCTACTACTTTCCCAATGAAAATTAAGTCACTTTGATTTTTTTGGGTTCATCTAGGTAATTTACACATATGTTACTTATTTATAATAATTTGTGTAATTGTATTTATATGTACCTGGTCCTAAATATATTTATGCCCTTGCTACGATACAGACTTGTAGCCTAAAGGAACATTTAGTAATCACTTCAAACTCATACTAAGAACGTCTTCAATTATCAATATATTCAATAGTGCAAGGAGTGCCTCATAGCTCAGCTGGTAGAGCGCCAGTTGGAAAGTTACTTGCTGGAGGTCGCAGGTTCGAATCCTGTTGGGGCTACATATGTTTTCTCTAATTCTAATGTGTTTCATCAGTAATGCATTAGGAGACCAAGTTAGAATTATTTACATAAGTTCTCTCTGAATCCAACTTGAAATTATTGTTGTTTCCCCACAAATTTAAAGTTCGTTTTTTTTCCACAACTTTATGACTATTGAATAACATTTGTTTTCCAAGTGATCAATATACTAAGGATAAGTTTTATATATAATAAGACAATATATTAAAAAAAACATTGCTAAATCATATGAATTTAATATTAGAGAAGTTAGTGGCAGCGGTGACGCTGCAGCTGGTGTCTCCGCACGACACAAACGTTTGATACGTCGCTGTGAGAGGATGTGTCGTGTCCCAGCGCCGCGTTGATGTTAACGGTGTAGGTAAACGTTAATCTCTTGGATGTATAAGATCCTTCAAGTTGGAACGCTTTGATGTGAATGAAGATCTCTTGAGCCAAGGAATCTGAGCTGCAGTATTCACTGGATAAAATCTGAATAAATATTCTACGTTAGTCATTGTACGACTCCCTATGATAGCAACTATAACAGGTAACAGGTGGCGGCAACAACAATAACAACAAAAGCATAATTAATACAAAATAATGGATACACAAAAGCATTTTAGATCATTATATTTATATAATATTTTGGATTTGTTGGCAACGTGAATGTTATATTTTATTTCTGATTAAGTTTCCATCAATAAACGTAAGTCATTAACACTGAATTTTCAACGGTTCAAAGATTTGGACTGTTGTTGGGTGTGTAGGTGCCAATTTTCAAATTGTATATAAGAAAAAATGTATGTGATAATTTAAGAATGCATCTCCCAATCGGCTTCAAACTATCAATGCTGAAGTATGCTATAGAGAGGAAGGTTTGGATTTGTGTTTGAATGAACTTTTTAACTTGACAATTTTTAGGAAGAGTTTGGGATTTTTCTCCCAGTGTTAACTGGGAGAAACCACGGCTGAAGAAATCATCACATACAAGAGACAGCAACAGAACAAGAACAGAACGACAGCAGCTGAGGGAGAAGACACAAAGGGCTAGGAAGAGAGACAAGGACAGAGTCAGCAGAGGACAACCAGAGCCGGGCAGAGCAACAAGCGCAAGTACTCACAGAACCACCATCAGAACCCCACAGCCAAACACTATCCCAACACAAACAATAATCCACACTTACAGCCCCCACCCCACAAAATGCTGTAGAATTCCACAGCACACTACCAGGCCCCGCACCCCCCCACAGACCCCCAGAACACAGTGTTGGAGAGGAAACTGAAGGTATCGTTCACCAACGCTGATGGAATAACGAATAAGTGGGAGGAGTGGTATGAAAGAATCGTAGAGGCATCACCAGACATCATAGCTCTCACCAAAGCCAAGCTCACACGAATGATAACAGATTCCATCTGTCCAATGGGATATCAGATACTGAGGAAAGACAAGAGGGAACAGAGGGTGGTGAGGAGTGGCATTGATCATCAAAAACCAATGGGATTTTTAAAAGCTGGAGAGAGGAGACAGAGGAGAAGCAAGAGACTACATAATATGAACACTTGAGTCTGGAGGTCCCAAGGTTGAAATTACAATGATTTATAACCCACCACAGAATAACAGGAGGCCAAGACAAGAATACAACACTGGTCAACAATTTTTGAAAAGTTGTATGCTTCTTAAATGAGATTAGTTAATTCTTATGTATTTTCGTATCTGAATCCAAATATCACCTTGATAAATGTAATATTTGATTATTTTATTATAACGTACAATATGTGTCAGTATGTTTTAAACTCTAATTCGCACCTACTCTCTGCCTTTTAGCTTGACGCTGATAGTGGGCTGAAGAATCATCTCTTGCCAATGTCCAGTAATAGTCTGCAAGCATTCTTGTGCCCCATTTGCCCTGGTACCAATTTTTCATGGTTGAAATATCTTGGTGAAACCTTTCACCATGTTCTTCACTAACTGCCTCACAGTTCGCTGGAAAAAAGTCTGTGAGTCCAAAAAGTGGATTTTAAGTGACATGTTACATCCCATGTTCTTGTAAGCCTTGATGAGGTAATCCACCAATTCTTCATAGTTGCCTTCCCTTCTGTTTCCCAGAAATCCCTTCACCACTAACTTGAATGCTTCCCAAGCAACTTTCTTCTCCCATGAAGGTCTGATTCAAAGTCACCATCTTTAAGAAGGGAGGAGGGGATAAAGGTGTGGCGTCTCCGTTATTTATCGTCCGTTTTTTTTTATTTTTGGCACATGTTTAGAAGCGTGCAGTTAGAATGATTTGACAGAGTTTCAACAAGATCGGCCAACAAACAACTGAGGAAAAAAAATATTTACTGATTTTGACATATGGCAGCCGGTACTTCCGGTCTGGCGGTACAAGTGGCGCTGTGGACACTTCCCACTCGTAGAATATAAGAAGCTCTCGAATCTGAGGACCATTGAAGACTAATCTTAGAGTCGCTAAGTGAGGGAAATTTTGATGTATTATAATTTATCATTATAATACAGAGCATGACAGCTAAGCAGAAGTATTTATAACATTCAGTAGGAAAATAAAATTAATATAATATGCCTCGCATGCATATCAATAGCTTGCTCAGTGAATATTTATTATAAGTTTAAAAGTGTTTGGCTAGGAAAATCACCTACCTTTCACCTCAAAATATAACCTTGGACAGCACAACCACCTTGTATGACTGCTGGAACAATAATGAAGGTCAGTGAGACTGTGAGTGTTGGTAAGAAACACTGCCGCAAGCCTGTTGCAACCTGTTGTGACACGTAGGTGTATAATGAAAAGTAGAGCTAACAAACAATTTTAACCATGATATTCATTATCAGTGGCCTAAAATTAGTTGGAAATTGCTACTCTGGTCTCGGAAGCATTATGGTTGTTGACCAGTGTATTAGCTTGTCTTATACAGCAAGAAGCAGCACTGCATGACCCTTGTCGGTTTAGTGCTTTATTTGATTATAATAATAATATATGGCAAGAAGAGCGTTGCCATATATTATTATTATAATATATCGCATGTTTTACTTATTCGGCACCAGCACTGAACGTTTAAGCCGATTTGAAGAAACATTCTCGAAATACGGTTCATTTTTAATTATGTTAAGAATTAGCAAAGTTCTATTAACAAATGAAAGAATTTAATTGAACTTTCCATTTGGTTCGACGCATCAGCGTCCAAAATTTAAATCCCTTCAGAAGAGACATTTTCAAGTTATCACTGGGAGAAAAATGCCACACTTTTTTTTTCCTAAAAATTGTGAAGTTAAAAAGTTCATTCGAACACAAATCCAAACCTTCCTCTATTTATAGCATTCTTCAGTATTGATAGTTTGAAGCCGATTGGAAGATGCATTCTCCCAATGATTCACGTTCATTGGCCCCTCAAGGGAGGTTCCTTGACGCTGGTGAGGGGCTCTTGATCTAGGGAATTGGATCTGTACTCCGGTTCTGTGAATTGAGCCTGAATACCTTCCACCCCCCCACATGCGCTGTATAATCCTACGGGTTTAGCTCTCCCCATAATTATAATAATAATCATGTTCATTGATAGAAACTTCATCGGAAATCAAATATAATTTTCACGTTGTCAACAAATGCAAAATACTATATAATAATCGTAAATGCTTGTATATCCATTATTATTAATAATAATCGTGCTTTTGTTGTATTGTTATTGCCGCCGCCTGTTAACTGTTGTTGCTATCATAAAATATTTATTCTGATTTCATCCAATGAATATTGCAGCTCAGAATCCTTGGATCAAGAGACCTTCATTCACATCAAGGCGTTCCAGCTTGAAGGATCTTATACATCCAAGGGATTAACGTTTACCTACACCGTTAACATCAACGCGGCGCTGGACACGACACAGCCTCACACAGCGACGTATCAAACGTTTGTGTCGTGCGGGGAGCAGCTGGCAGCGTCGCCGCTGCCACTAACTTCTCATTTTTAATTCATTTGATATAGCAGAGGTTTATTTTTATATATTATTAAATGTGAAACTCATTATATTGATCACTTAGAAAACAAATGTTATTCAGTAAGTAGTCCTAATAAAGTTGTGGAAAATAAATTGAGCTTGAGATTTGTAGGACAATAATAATAACTTTAAATTGGATTCAGAGAGAACCTGCGTAATAAATTTTAACTTGGTGTCCTAATACATTAAGGATAAAATACATTAGAAATGGAGACAAAACATATATAGCCCCAACAGGATTCGAACCTGCGACCTCCGGCAAGTAACCAATCCAACCGGCGCTCTACCAGCTGAGCTACGAGGCATTGCTTACATAAGTGAATGTAACTACTAATTGTAGAAGCACATAACCTAAGTTGGAAGGGATTACTGAATGTTCTTTTAGGCAAAAAGTTTCTATTTTACCAACAAGTCTGTATCATAGCAAGCAAGTATATTAGGTACAGATACATATAAATTCATATACACAAATTATTATGCATAAGTAACATATGTGTAAATTACCTAAGTTAAATAAAAAAAAGTCAGTGATTTATGTCCACTGGGGTAGGAGTAGCGCCTTCAACTCACAACTATGGAATTCGAGATCGATTTTGGGTCAATTATGGATTTTCGGCATTTTTCTATCAACTTGTACCACTGTTCATGTAGCAGGAAGTAGAGTGGTGATTACCGACTGTTTTGTGTCGTATCCTGTCAAAGCTTCACGGATAAGCGGCTTTCTTGCTCAATTCTTACTTTGTCGTCTTCGCGACCAGATTAATCTTACCTATTTGATCGTAAATACATAAGAGAAGGAGCACTGCAGCAGTGCTACGCAGGTCTGATTCCCACCCATCAAGATAAGATGAGCTTTTTAAACACGAAGGGTTAGCCGCCCATGATAACCCAAGAAAGTCAGTGCGTCATCGAGGACTGTCTGACTTATTTCCATTGGTTTCCTTTAATCTTGTTTCCCAGGATGTGACCCACAGTAGTTAACTAACACCAAGGTATATACTTGCTTGTTAGGTGAACGAGGACAGCAGGTGTAAGGAAATACGCCCAATGATTCCACCCGGCCGGGGATTGAACCACGGATACTCAATGTGTGAGGTGAAATGATTGCCTACCAGGCCACGGGACAGCCATTCATGTGTTTTTTCTGCCTTTTAAAATCTACTTTTTTACAAACTAAACTTTTCTTCTATGTAAAGTGTTTCTGCACTCAAAGATTAAAACTATTCAAAAGAGGTATATTCAAATATATTAAACGTGGCTTAATGTGAAAGATTTTTCAATCTATTTTTAGCATAAAACTGGCACAGGTATCCCTACGTGCATCAATATCACACTATGACATAGGCTAGGTATAAAACACCTGTTTAGAATGATTGAAGACATATTTTAAAAATAATGTCATTCAATCCTGGAAATTTGGAAGGGGATACATAATACAGATACGGAATTTGCACAAGACAATAGTTGGATCAACTCCTTCCCCTGTACCTGAAATTGTTTTGTAAAGTTGAAGCCGATCACATGAACCGTTCTCAAGCAGTAAATGAACGTTTGAAGGCTAAAAAACAAGGATCAGGCAACCATGTAGTAGTAGTATCACCATCATGAGAACCAGATGATAATTATGTATAACAAGAACATTAGTGCATTGAAACTTATAAGTTTTAGAAAGACACAGACAGACAGACAGATACACACACACACACACACACACACACACACACACACACACACACACACACGCACACACACACGCACACGCTCACAAGCACGCACACTGCATCTGGAGCAGAACAGGATAATCAACGTCAGACAGCACGGATTCAGGGAAGGCAAATCCTGTGTAACAAACCTCCTGGAGTTCTATGATAAAGTAACAGAGGTAAGGCAGGAGAGAGAAGAGTGGGTTGACTGCATTTTCCTGGACTGCAGGAAGGCCTTCGACACAGTTCCTCATATGAGATTAGTAAAGAAGTTGGAAGACCAAGCGTGTATAACAGGAAGGGCACTGCAATGGATCAGGGAATATCTCACAGGGAGGCAACAACGGGTCATGTTGCGTGATGAGGTATCACAGTGGGCGCCTGTGACGAGCGGTGTACCGCAGGGGTCAGTCCTAGAACCAGTGCTATTCTTGGTATATGTGAATGACATGACGGACGGGATAGACTCAGAAGTGTCTCTGTTCGCAGATGATGTGAAATTAATGAGGAAAATCACATCGGAAAAGGACCAAGCAGGACTTCAAAGAGACCTGAACAAGCTTGACATCTGGTCTAGCAACTGGCTTCTCGAATTTAACCCCACCAAATGCAAAGTCATGAAGGCTAGGTGGACAAAGGCTACAAACCTCATCAAAGGAGAAAGACCTTGGGGTGAGTATAACGCCAAGCACGTCTCCGGAAACACACATCAACCAGATAACCGCGGCAGCATATGGGCGACTGGCAAACCTAAGATTAGCGTTCCGTTACCTTAACAAGGAGTATGCAGCACTAGTCTGGAACCCACACCTGGTCAAGCATGTCAAAAAATTAGAGAAAGTGCAAAGGTTTGCGACAAGGCTAGTTCCACAACTCAGGGGACTGCCCTATGAAGAAAGGTTGAGGGAAATAGGACTAACAACACTGGAGGACAGAAGGGTTAGAGGAGACATGATAACGACATACAAAATACTGCGGGGAATCGACAAGGTAGATAGTGACAGGATGTTCCAGAGAGGGAACACAGAAACAAGGGGACACAACTGGAAGCTGAAGACTCAGATGAGTCGAAGGGTTGTTAGGAAGCAATTCTTCAGCCATAGAGTAGTTAGGAAGTGGAATAGTCTAGCGAACGATATAGTGGAGGCGGGAACCATACATAGTTTTAAGACAAGGTATGATAAAGCTCATGGAGCAGGGAGAGCAGAGACCCAGTAGCGGACAGCGAAGAGGCGGGGCCAGGAGCTGAGTCTCGACCCCTGCAACCACAATTAGGTGAGTACAATTAGGTGAGTACACACGCGCACACACGCGCGGGACAGGAAATCCTGTGTCACTAACCTTCTGGAATTCTATGACAGAGTGACAGCAGTAAGAGAGAGGGGTTGGTAAATTGCATTTCCTTGGACTGTAAAAAGGCTTTTGACACAGTTCCACACAATAAATAAGTGTAAAAGCTGGAGGACCAGGCAGGTATAACGGGAAAGGCTCTGCAAAGGATCAGAGAACACCTGACAGGAGGGCAACAGCGAGTCATGGTACATGATGAGGTGTCGTAGTGTGAGCCTGTGACGAGCAGGGTTCCACAGGGGTAAGTTCTAGGACCGGTGCTGTTTCTGGTATATGTGAATGACGTGACGGAAGGAATAGACTCAGAAGTGTCTCTTGTTTGCAGATGATGTGAAGTTTATGAGAATTCAATCGGAGGAGGACCAGGCTACCGGCCTGGTCCAGAAACTGACTCCTGAAGTTCAACCCCGCCAAGTGCAAAGTCATGAAGAGCGAAGAAGGGCAAAGAAGACCGCAGACAGAGTACAGTCTAGGGAGCCAAAGACTACAAATTTCACTCAAGAAGGGAAAGGATCTTGGGGTGAGTATAAAACCGAACATATATCCTGAGGCGCACATCAACCAAATTACTGCTGCAGCATATGTACGTGAGGCATATATTGGAGTATGCAGCACCAGTTTGGAACCCACACCTGGTCATGCACGTCAGGAAATTTCAAGTTGCACATCCTCTCTTCCCAGGAAGATCTGTTTTTGACTTAATAAAGTTAACTGTGTGAGAGAAATGGTGTCAATAAAGGTTCGGATTAAACCATATTTGTGTCATGATCCAATGGTAATAGGTGTAAGGAAAAACGCTGAATATTTTCAACCACTCCAGAATCGATCCCGGGTCCTTCTATTGTGAGTTAAAGGCGCTACCACTGAGCTGCTATATATCAATTAATGAAAGGCTTGTTGCTCAACTGGAAGAATTTAGCCTAGAGTTGCCAAAAAAAACACACATCAAGAATTCCTTGAATCTCAGGTTAAATGCTTCTATAATTAGTTACTATATGCAGCTTGAGAAGGAGTGCCTCGTAGCTCAGCTGGTAGAGCGCCAGATAGATTGGTTACTTACTGGAGGTCGCAGGTTCGAATCCTGTTGGGGCTACATATGTTTTCTCATAAATTCTAATAATGTGTTATATATGTAATGAGTTAGAAGCCCAAGTTATAATTAATTACATAAATTCTTTCTGAATCCTATCTTAACATATGTATTAATATTTTCACACTAAATGCCCTTTATATACACTATGTGTATAGACTAACATATATTTTCTAAGTGATCACTATACTAAGGACAATTCTGAAAATAATTATATGAATATAAAACACTTTTAATGCATATTAATTTAAAATAAGAGAAGTTACTGGCAGTGTTGACGCTGCCGCTACTCTGTGCACGACACACAACGTTTGATACGTTGCTCTGTGAGGCTGTGTCGTGTCTCAGCGTTGATGTTATGGATGTTGGTCATCAACGCTGATCCCTTGAATGTATGAGATCGTTCAAGGTGGAGCGCCTTGATGTCAGTGAAGATCTCTTGATTCACGGAACATGAGTTGTAATTTTCATTCGATTAAACCTGATTATATGTAATGACACAATTATTCTGCCCAAAATGCCCTGCATATTAGGGGCTTTTGGCATGTACACCTCATAACATCTCATAACAAATTGTAACTCTTTGTATCATGTCCAAATAAACTACTATTACTATTACTATTGTATGACCCCTAAAGATTTATTGTTTTCCCTTCAGAATAACTACCACAACAACAATAACAACGACAACAATAACGACAATAATTATAATAATAATAATTGGTACACAGGAGTATTTGAGAGTATGACATTCAAATAATATTTTGCTTTTGTTGACAACGTGAAAATTTGACTTTATTTTGAAGTTTCTCGAAGCTTAATAATTAAGACATGAAAGTTTCAAAGCTTGAAAGCTTGTTAATGTTGTTGGGATGTGTGGATGTTTGATAATTGTATACATGATAATAGTGTCTAGCCTAGACTAGGTAAGGCTTGTCAGGAAAGAGGACAAGTGTTTCCTGACGCGGGTCTTAGTCATAACCCGCAGCTGGAGCTTTTCGTCTTCTGATCGAGGCCTTCCACTGGCTTTTCCTCTTTAAAGATTAGGATTATAATTAAAAGTGTCATAATTTAAGAACGCTTTTTTCTAATTGGCTTCAAACTATCAAAGAAGGATTGGATTGGTGTCCAAGTTCGTAGGTTCTGATTTCGAAATTTTATTAAAAAAAAAAACTTGTGTGCTATTTTTACCGTTATAACTTGATTGTCTCTTGGATTTCCTGCTCTATTTTTGCAACATATGAACCTCCTGATGATGTGTTGATTGCAGCACGTAAGGCCTAGAGCTATCATTCAACTACCCCTGTGATTATTTTGCATCCTATTTCGCTGCATATAATATATATATATATATATATATATATATATATATATATATATATATATATATATATGCAAAGAGATCACAGTAAACAGGTGATATCAAAATATGCAAGACAACCACTATGAAAAATAGAAGAATTCCAAGCGAAAGTGCTTGGAATTCTTCTATTTTTCATATGTTATATATATTATATATATATATATATATATATATATATATATATATATATATATATATATATATATATATATATATATATATATATATATATATATATATATATATATATATATATATATATATATATATATATATATATATATATATATATATATATATATATAAAAAAGATCACAGTAAACAGGTGATATCAAAATATGCAAGACAACCACTATAAAAAAATAGAGAATTCCTTGATAATGTAGTAGTCACGAAAGCGCTTGAATTCTCTATTTTCATAGTGGTTGCTTACATATATATATATATATATATATATATATATATATATATATATATATATATATATATATATATATATATATATATATTATATATATAGCAAGACAACCACTATGAAAAATAGAAGAATTCCAAGCGCTTTCGTGACTACTCACATTATCAAGGAACAATAAAAGGAAACATGACAAGAAGGCTTATAAAGAGGCAGAATACACCTCACAGTCACATCACACTAACAAAGACAACACCTCACAGTAGCGTAACATCGCACGACTCTGTGAAGAGGAACATAAGAAAGGACCTGAAACTCTTCCCAAGAATTAAGATTAGTCCAATTTATCATTAAATTCTTCCCAAATTTTATTAATTATAAATGAATCCAATTTATATAAACCAAAAGAAATATTCATATTATTTTCAAAACTGCTTTTAATGAAACATGATTCTATTATATTCCTCTCAACCATGGACTTGCTTGATACAACCTTCTCAGCATTTTGAAAATCAATTGGATAGTTAAAGTCTCTCACATGAATAAATAGAGCATTAGAATCTTGTCCAGTTCTAATGCTATATTTATGTTGTTTTAATCTTAGTTCAAGACTTTTACCAGTTTGACCATAATAAACTTTATCGCATATTTTACAGGGAATCTTATAGACACATCCGTCAGCATTTTGGGGAATTTTTATCAAAAGTCTTTTTACTGTATCAAGATTTTTAAATACAACTTTGATATTAAAATTCTTAAGAAAAGAAGGCATATCAACCAAGTTTTCATGGTAAGGGAGAACCAACATATTTATGGTTGAATAAGGTTGGTTGTCCCTTTTTGGATTGTAAAAAGTATTTCTAGCTATTTTAAAAGATTTATCAATTATGTTTCTTGGGTATTTTAAATCATTAGCTATTTCATAAATTTTAGAGATTTCGGCAATGGGAGCAGGCAACCCTCCCAGTGCGACAGGGAGGTATAGGGGTGCGTAAAGCAACGCAGGTAGCTTTACCTGCATTTCTGTCATCGTGTTTGGCCTCCTGTGGATTAGTCAAGAAGATTGTCCCCGAACGCTTGAGAGGTGTGGTGGGAGCTCAAGACCCCAGGTTCATTGAAGCAGCAGTGCAGTGGGACATCCTGGCAGACTCCTCCAGTAGACCAGCTCCTCCCAACTAGCACAAACAGTCCCACTGGGACAAACCGATCATGGAAAAAATTGCCAACACAATGCTCACCAACGCTTCAGGAAAGGACAGAGCTCGTCTCCTAGCGGTGAAGGCACCACACTCAGGAGATTTCCTTCTAGCTCTTCCCAATTCCTCTCTGGGCACTCGACTCGACCCACAGGCTATTCGGATAGGTGTTGCTCTTCGCCTAGCCGCCCCCATACTCACCGAACATAGGTGTATTTGCGGCAGGGCGACGGCTGATCAATTCGGACTTCATGGTCTCGTGTGTCACACATCAGAAGGGAAGTATGCGAGACATGAGGAGGTCAATGACATCATAAAGAGAAGCCTCGCCACAGCCCGTTGCCCAGCTCAACGGGAACCCCAAGTGCAGAGGTCTGATGGAAGTCAAAAGCGTTCTGATGGAGCCACCATGCTACCCTGGAAGGATGGTAAGCAGATTGCTTGGGACTACACCTGTGCTTCCACAATGGCAGACATCTACTTGCCATACTCCATAGCCGAAGGGGGTGGAGCTGCCAGCCACAGGGAGACTCAGAAGACTCGCAAATATGAAGGCCTTTCCCCTTGCTATAACGTCATCCCAATAGGATCGGAGACCCTTGGAGCATGGGGCAAGTGTGCTCTAAACTTCTCAAAGAGCTGGGTGAAAAACTCATCATAGAAACCAAGGACCACAGGGCGACCAGCTTCTCTTTCAGAGACAAAGTGTTGCGATCCAGAAGGGAAATGCCTGCAACATTCTGGGCACGCGGCCCACTGCCGGGGAGCTGGACGAAGTATTTGACATGTAGCTTTGAGTTGTTATCTTGTTGTTTTACTCCCTATTGTATTCTTGTCAAGGGCTTCAGAAAGAAATCTAAATATTCTTCCTTCAAGCCTTTTATCCACTTCTCCGAGGCTATGGGTCCCACAATTTACACCAGAGGTGGACCCCATCCTATATATATATATATATATATATATATATATATATATATATATATATATATATATATATATATAATATATATAACATACATACATATAAATGGTACAATATGTCAAAGATTATGAATCTCCTCCAGCTCCTCCGAAGCCGGACGCGAGCCAAGTATGCAGCATGCATTTCCCCTCTGGATGGCCACGCTGAGACGCTGGAACATGAACGTGGCTGCCCTTGGGTCCCTGGTGGTGTCGATGAGTCTGGAACCCAGTTCTTTAAGGAAACGTGTTGCATTTTTTCCCCACGCTCCCAAGGTCTATGATCCCACTGGGACAAATTTATACTGTTGGCTTATGTCCCTGTACTTGCCGATTTTGTACTCCTCTCTGTGGTCAGCAGCTCCTCCCTGTCGCCCAACACTGTGATGGATGTAGGTGTCAGCCAGTGTCGACACACAGGTATAATCCCATGCTAAGAGCTTGCCATTCTTCCAAGGATAGATGGTGATCCCGTCGGGGCGGTTTGCTGGGTTGTGGGCGTTGTTGGCTGCTAGTGATCGAGGCTCTCTCTCGGCTGGGCATCCAGCTGTAGCAAGGGTTCTCTTTATGATGTCGTTGACTTCATTGTGTCTTGTATGCCAACCCTTGGTTTTAGGACAGTTAAGACCATGTAGACCATATTGGTCGGCTTGCGCATCGGTCGTTTACCACCGAAGCGGGGTGGCCGAAAAGGGAAAACGAAAGTTTCTCCTTTTACATTTAGTAATATATACAGGAGAAGGGGTTACTAGCCCCTTGCTCCCGGCATTTTAGTCGCCTCTTACGACACGCATGGCTTACGGAGGAAGAATTCTGTTCCACTTCCCCATGGAGAATATATATATATATATATATATATATATATATATATATATATATCACAATTAAGATGCCTATATATTTTTTTTAGCAACCACTATGAAAAATAGAGGAATTGCTCTATTTTTTCATAGTGGTTGTCTTGCATATTTTGATATCACCTGTTTATGATTTTTGAAAACTTTATTATATATATATATATATATATATATAATATATATATATATATATTATATATATACAGTGGACCCCGAGTAACGAGCATAATTCATTCCAGAAGCCTGCTCAAGTGCCATTACCGAACGAATTTTCTCCCTTAAGGAATAATGTCAAGTAGGTTAGTCCATTTCAGACCCTTAAAAATACACTTACAAAAGCACTTACAATATTATACTTACATAGCTGTACGATTTCCGAGGTGCTCGTAACTCGGGGGTCCACTGTATATATATACATATACGATAGGTAAAACTGGTCAATTAACAAGAACTCGTTTAAAATTAAGTCCTTTCTAAATTTTTCTCTTATACGTTTAAAGATTTTTTTTCATTTACGTTAATGTAAAAATTAATAATTTTGTACCAAAAGAACCTTAGAAAATTTACCTAACCTTTTTAAAATAAGCTCAATTTAATTTAGCCTAATCCAACTAAATATATTTTAGATAACTTTACAATAATTTAATAATAAACAAACACAATGAAATATTTTTTCTCGTTAGGTTCAGAATGATTTTTGTGAAATTGATGCATACACAAATTTTCGCTTGCCTTCTCAGGCAAGAAGAGCGTTGTTAATTAAGCCAAAATCGCAAGTTTTACCTATCCGGCACATTAGATATATATATATATATATATATATATATATATATATATATATATATATATATATATATATATATATATATATATATATATATATATATATATATATATATATGACGGCGTCAGGTCCCAGGATTGCTAGGGCAGTACTATACTACAGTATGCATGCAGCACCCCCACCAACACTGCACCCACCCACCATCACCACCACCAACACTGCACCCACCCACCATCACCACCACCAACACTGCACCCACCCACCATCACCACCACCAACGTATGTTTGCACGTCATGTCTCAGTATTCTTTCCTCCTCTGTTGCCCGACACAATAGTGTAATTTATCTCCCTTTCAGCTCTGGTCAATTCCCGGAGGGAATGTTGCAGGCGCCATCTCTACCTCTTTACCATCCCCCTCATCTTCTTGTACCGTATATTTCCGTCTTTCCATTTTCCTCCCCTTCTCTTTTTCATTTTCTTTTTTTTGGCTTTCTGTCTCCTCTTTCTCTCTTCTGTTTTGACATAAGGTATGTTTACCTATGTTTTTTGTTTGTTTCAGATTTGCAGTAGTAGCGCAGTACTCACAGTACTCTCTCTTGTTTACATTGTTTACATTTAAAATGGCTGAAGTACACAGCCTTTTCGGTGCGTCTGTTCATTATTATTATTATTATAATCAAATAGAAGCGCTAAAACGCGTCTGTTCATTGACTTTCCCACTAAATGAAAGTTTTTTTTTTTTCATTTTCTGAGTCTGTCATATTTTTTTTACCAGTTTGATGGATCGATAAAAATTATGTTCCATGACGGGTTTTATATGTCCATATAAGATTTTTTGTTTTGACTTTCATTTATCCTTTCTTGCAAATATGGTATTTATCTTTCTTTGTTGCAATCGTTTGTTTAACAGAAACCATTTTGTTGCACCTTGTAAAGTGTTATCTCACACCCCAATGAGTGAAACAAAATAATAATTAGACCGTAAAATTGATTCACGAAATCTGGAGTTTTGAGACTCTGACCGCGGGTTCGAACCCCACCCGTGGTATTGTTTAATAATTATGATGTCTGCTGATGATAGATAACACATAAATAACAAAAAGGCACAATACCGTGACTGGAACAATACACATATAAAGAAGGATTCGACGATTTGGCCGACTTGGACCATTAACAAAGTCAGTGTGACTTTGTAAATGGTCCAAGTCGGGCCGAAACTCGTCGTAAGCTCCTCTCTTTTATATGTGCGGGTTGTGTGTGTATAGATAACACATTATGTGTTCTTAGTGTTTCTACATTAGTTGTATCTCTAAATATACATTTATAATACCAACTGTTTTCAAAATTAAATCCAGCTTAAAATTGATCACTCCAGCTACTTATTTCATCTTAATTTTCTATAAAGACCTACAGCATTTTTCTTTTTTATATAGGGACGAAGGAAGAGTTTCTTAAAGGTTGAGTGGGAATTTTGGCCTGTTTTTTATACAACGAAACTGAGTACATCTGTTATATGAGCTACCAAACAAGGTGTATTGTGGGAAAAATTACTGTTGATTGCTTCCTGTCATATTCCATTACGTAATATTTGGTTTCCGTATGACATAATGAAACCTATAACTACGCCGAGACTCTTCATAAGAAAAAAAATATTCCAAAATATTCTCAGCAGCAACAAAATATTGTTCTTAGTGATAGAGTTATAGTGTAGTGGGAGTTGCCGTCTCTCAGGAGAGTTTTACTAAATAACGGGTAACAACTTTTTGTGTATATTATGTTCTGAAAGAAAATGAGGAGAATTTAAGTATATTTCCAACTGGGATAAGGTGAACAAAAAGAAAAAAAAAGGAAAACGAATTCACAGTTTTTCATTCAACTGCTGTGTTGCAGACTGTAGTAGTAGGTTCGCCGGTCTTGTCCCGGCCCGGGTCTTCTCCAGATGGTGACCCGGCGGTGTCTTGCCAGAAGGACTCTGACTTTACTACTCAGCCGGCGCTCCTCCATTGCAACATTCTCACTATTCCTTCAGAATGCAACTTCCTCACCATTACTTCAGAATGCAGGTACTGTTCTCCCCACCTCCAGGACACAAGTCCGGCTAACTAGTTCCCCCTGTATCCCTTCATAATATATGTTACCCTGCTTCAACGGTACGTCAGGCTACAAAATTATATGCCTTCAGATTTTTATATGATATATATATATATATATATATATATATATATATATATATATATATATATATATATATATATATATATATATATATATATATATATATATTTAATGTTCTACCATGGAGAGGCCAATTGTTTTACATTAAATTCTTCTATTTATATGTCATAGTTTTTAATTTCTTAATTTAAATTTCATGCATGTTTCTGTGTATAATATCGTGGTTTTTTGTATCTTGTGCTAACATGCATAACAGTGTCATGTATACATGCATTTATGATGTTAATGTGTATAACAGCTTAATCTATGTATCTCAAGTATTATTATGCTTAACATTATTATGTTGGGCGAAATGTTTTTGCAATGTTACTTCATGATGGAAATAAGGAACATTTGTACCTGATTTGTATAATTAAGAAATAAATAAATAATGAATCTGAATGTCAGAGGAATTCAGTTAGAAACAGTTACATGGTTTGAATAGAGGTTCTCAGATGGAAATACTTTGTGAAAGGAAGGATCAATGCGAGGTGTGGTGTGACGCAGAAAACTTAGAAGATCCCACTCTATAGGAAGTGGTGGTGGGAGAGAGGTATGTAGGCAGGGAGGGAGGAATGGAAGAAGGGATGTAATGAGGAAATTTGGTTTATTAGCAATGGAATGTGCACGTGTGTGTGTGAGAGAGAGGGTGATGTTATCCTATCTCACTTTCTATTTCCCTTTCTCTTTTGTAAATCTTAAGAAAAGATGATAAAGAGTGATAATGGTGATTCGGAACAATTTCAAGGATCAACAACTCTTTAGCATACTTACCTTTTCCCTCTCATATCTTAAGTGAAGAGGAGGAAAAACATTGTGGTAATACAGGAGATAATGATTACTTTGAAAACTGGACAACACATTAGCAAGACTTACTGTTGAGGAAGATTCAAGTGTGTGCTATCGAAGTGTTGCTCTTACCTCTTACATTTCTTAATGCCTTTTCCCCCCTCTGAAATCTTACTGGAATAAGGAAAAAGGTTGTTGACACTCAGGTGATAATTGTAACTCAGATCACTTTGAAGACTTCACAACATCTAAGTAAACTTTTCTGAAGGTGCTGATAATAGTTACGAGTTGCACTCACCTCTTCCATTGTTTATTCTGTTTTTAGATGAAAAAATCCTAAATTCTATTTTATAATCTTTGGAAATCGAACCTTTTTTCCCTCCCCTCCCTCTCCCCCCAAACAAACACACATTCCCTTAATTGCAGCAATTCATACATACTGTATTTACATTTATATATATACACCCATACATACATTAATACATAGAAATACATTGTGTACATTCATATATAAATACATGCCTTAATTACATATATAAACATAAGTGCGGCCAGCAGTAACAACCTGGTTGATCAGATCTTGATCCACCACTAGGCCTGGTCTCAAACCGGGCTGCGGGGGCGTTGATCCCCAAAACCCTCTCCAGGTATACTCCAGGTATATTAATACATACACATATTCATACATACTCAATAATAACACACGTGGAGAGACACACACACAAGAATTATTGGTCTGAATATTTCGATGTTGTTCTTGGATACTCTTCAGGTAAATTGTCCAGAAGGTGATCGAAATATACACGCCAATAAACCGAATCGTCTAGTTTATCCTATTGTGGATAAACTTTACATCCATATATTAACACATAAAAGCATACATACGAACATACATAGCAACTTAAAGCTACAGAAAAAAACAAGCATATATACGGCAAGATGTTCATTTAAATTAAGAGAATTGTGCTCAGTCGTAATAAAAAAATGTAATTGTCAATTACAATTATAATTGTGATATACTTGTAACTTGATCCTCCTACTGGACGCGACTGTGGCCTAGAATACATAAATTTAATTAAACGTAATCTAAATATCTATGTTTATACTTATCTCTATACTTATCTCCAATAGAAAAGTTTCACAGTTGACCAATTGGGTCAAAGATGGTGACCTCTGACACAGTCATGATACAGAAGTGTAGTGCTGGCTGTCAAATTAGCAGCTTCGTAGCTCTGTCAAGTTGTCAAGTATCAATATCAAGGCAACGTTTCGAAATAAAGAAAAACAACTTATCCATGTTCGTGGTAATACTTTTGCAAGTTCTGAAAATTTTCTCACGAGTTAGCTGCCTAAATCAAATATACTTGACAAATTTTGGAAATTGTTTTGGTTCCAAACAATTTCACAGTCAATGAAAATATATTTTATGTTTTTTTTTTTTTGAGGTATAACTTATTCAGTGTTATGGAACCATTGATGGCTATTGAAATTTCTCATTACTAAATGCACGATACATATACGACAATGAAATATTCATATGTATAGTTCACCAGTTTCATATCAGTTTTTGGTTTAATATCAACATCAGGCTGAATCATTTCACATTGCCTTGCAATGGACGATGAATAGACTCACGTTAAAATTGTTTTGGACCATAACTCATCACTTATTCACCTGTCTAATTGCAATTATGGGTTCTCTTCTAGATATGTTTACAATGACCGTGAGGAATAGAAGAGTGTTAAGGATCTGGGAATCAACACAGCACAAAGGTTATATCGTAGGTTATCGTAGTTAGATCCGCAGTGGATCTAACTCTATGATCTCCGATATAGCAACCAATACAACCCTTTAAGAGACACTGGTCTAACACAAAGGCTTAACAGGTATAAGAAACACCGAGACATTAAATTGTATCATATAGTAACCGATTACCATTGGAATGTCCGGGTGGAATCATGGCATTTAAAACAGTCCAAAGCATTCGTAAAAATATTCGGTTTAAGGTTATGATCAATACCTTCAATTATAAATTAATCTAATTTAAAAAATTCTGATCTGCTATTATATAATGAAAGATTTTCATGTTTTATCATTGCCGATTGTAAGATGCTTCTCTCCAGCCAAGATGAACTAGGAACTAAAATTCTGGCTCCCGATTATTTTGTAGGGTTATTTATTACTGCTTAGATGGAGTATCAGTGTTGTGCTAACCTAACATCAAGGAGATTACTTGTCTGTCCAAGAGACATGCAAAATAACCACTATATAATAACAATAAACACAATAATAATAACTGCAACAATAATAGTAACAACAACAATGTAGTTTTTGTCTGTATTCGCTCGTCATAGTTAACATCAATGTTGTTTTTGTTTCACTCACCATAATAAACATTAATATTATATTTGAACAACTTTGTTAACTAACAAATTATCATGAAGCGACAGTTTCAGTTTTCTAATTTGTATTAAGAGATAAATGTGGAAAAAAACTGAAGCTGTAAGGTGAACTATAGGTGAAGGTGTAAGGTGAACTACAGGTGAAGGTGTAAGGTGAACTAAAGGTGATGGTTATTCATCAAAAACTCACGTGCTGAGACAGAATTTGTTTCTGTCATTCATATCAACATATATTTCTTACTTTGTATTCGGCTGCTTTTGTCTACGTCTTATACTTCCTGCCTCATACTTTTCTAGGTTCCACTGTTCTTTGTTTTCTGTTCTAACTTTGAAACTTGGCTCTGTATTCTTAAATTAAACCAGTCATCCACTTTGTAAAACAACAGTTCTAAGATTCATCCTCACACTTTTAGGATGTGTTCTCCCCCAACTAAATTTATTCAGGATAACTAGAACAGGTAGTAGGTTGGTAGACAGCAACCACCCAGGGAGGTACTACCGTCCTGCCAGGTGACTGTGAAACAGAAACCTGAAACTGTTTTACATGATGGTAGGATTGCTGGTGTCTTTTTTCTGTCTCATAAACACGCTGGATAACAGGTATATCTAGCTACTTCTACTTACACTTTAGGTCACACTACACTGGCATACACATGCATATATATACATACACACATCTAGGTTTTTCTTCTTTTTCTTAATAGCTCTTGTTCTTTTTATTTTCTCTATTGTCCATGGGGAAGTGGAAAAGAATCTTTCCTCCGTAAGCCATGCGTGTCGTATGAGGCGACTAAGATGCCGGGAGCAATGGGCTAGTAACCCCTTCTCCTGTACAAATCTACTAAAAACGAGAAGAAGAAAACTTTATAAAATTGGGGTGTCTGAATGTGCGTGGATGTAGTGCGGATGATAAGAAAGAGATGATTGCCGATGTTATGAATGAAAAGAAGTTGGATGTCCTGGCCCTAAGCGAAACAAAGCTGAAGGGGTAGGCGAGTTTCAGTGGGGAGAAATAAATGGGATTAAGTCAGGAGTATCTGAGAGAGTTAGAGCTAAGGAAGGGTAGCAATAATGTTGAAGGATCAGTTATGGAAGGAAAAGAGGGAATATAAATGTGTAAATTCAAGGATTATGTGGATTAAAATAAGGGTCGGATGCGAAAAGTGGGTCATAATAAGCGTGTATGCACCTGGAGAAGAGAGGAGTGTAGAGGAGAGAGAGAGATTTTGGGAGATGTTAAGCGAATGTATAGGAACTTTTGAACCAAATGAGAGAGTAATTGTGGTAGGGGACCTAAATGCTAAAGTGGGAGAAACATGCAGAGAGGGTGTAGTAGGTAAGTTTGGGGTGCCAGGTGTAAATGATAATGGGAGCCCTTTGATTGAACTTTGTATAGAAAGGGGTTTAGTTATAGGTAATACATATTTTAAGAAAAGAGGATAAATAAGTATACAAGATATGATGTAGGGCGTAATGACAGTAGTTTGTTGGACTATGTATTGGTAGATAAAAGACTGTTGAGTAGACTTCAGGATGTACATGTTTATAGAGGGGCTACAGATATATCAGATCACTTTTTAGTTATAGCTACAGTGGGAGTAAAAGGTAGATGGGATACAAGGAAAATAGAATCAGTAAGTAAAAGAGAGGTGAAGGTTTATAAACTAAAAGAGGAGGCAGTTAGGGTAAGATATAAACAACTATTGGAGGATAGATGGGCTAGTGAGAGTGTAGGCAATGGGGTCGAAAATGTATGGGGTAGATTTAAAAATGTAGTGTTAGAGTGTTCAGCAGAAGTTTGTGGTTACAGGCGAGTGGGTGCAGGAGGGAAGAGGAGCGATTGGTGGAATGATGATGTAAAGAGAGTAGTAAGGGAGAAAAAGTTAGCATATGAGAGGTTTTTACAAAGTAGAAGTGATGCAAGGAGGGAAGAGTATATGGAGAGAAAAAGAGAGGTTAAAAGAGTGGTGAAGCAATGTAAAAAGAGAGCAGATGAGAGAGTGGGTGAGATGTTATCAGCAAATTTTGTTGAAAATAAGAAAAGTTTTGGAATGAGATTAATAAGTTGAGGAAGCCTAGAGAACAAATGGATTTGACAGTTAAAAATAGGAGAGGAGAGTTATTAAATGGAGAGTTAGAGGTATCGGGAAGATGGAGAGAATATTTTGAGGATTTGTTAAATGTTGATGAAGACAGGGAAGCTGTGATTTCGTGTGTAGGGCAAGGAGGAATAACATCTTGTAGGAGTGTGGAAGAGCCAGTTGTGGGTGTAGGGAAGTTCGTAGAGGCAGTGGGTAGAATGAAAGGGGTAAGCAGCTGGGATTGATGGGATAAAGATAGAAATGTTAAAAGCAGGTGGGGATATAATTTTGGAGTGGTTGGTGCTATTATTTAATAAATGTATGGAAGAGGGTAAGGTACCTAGGGATTGGCAGAGAGCGTGTATTGTTCCTTTGTATAAAGGCAAAGGGGACAAAAGAGAGTGCAAAAATTATAGGGGAATAAGTCTGTTGAGTGTACCTGGTAAAGTGTATGGTAGAGTTATTATTGAAAGAATTAAGAGTAAAACAGAAAGCAGGATAGCAGATGAACAAGGGGGCTTTAGGAAAGGTAGGGGTGTGTAGACCAAGTGTTTACAGTGAAACATATAGGTGAACAGTATTTGGATAAGGGTAAAGATGTTTTTGTGGCATTTATGGATTTGGAAAAGGCGTATGATAGGGTAGATAGGGGGCAATGTGGCAGATGTTGCAGGTGTATGGAATAGGAGGAAGGTTACTGAAAGCAGTGAAGAGTTTTTATGAGGATAGTGAGGCTCAGGTTAGAGTGTGTAGGAGGGAAGGGACTATTTCCCAGTAAAAGTGGGCCTTAGACAAGGATGTGTGATGTCACCGTGGTTGTTCAATATATTTATAGATGGGGTTGTAAGAGAAGTGAATGCGAGGGTCTTGGCAAGAGGTGTTGGGCTAAAAGATAAAGAAGCAAATACAAAGTGGGAGTTGTCACAGTTGCTTTTTGCTGATGACACTGTGCTTTTGGGAGATTCTGAAGAGAAGCTGCAGAGGTTGGTGGATGAATTTGGTAGGGTGTGTAAAAGAAGAAAATTGAAAGTGAATATAGGAAAGAGTAAGGTGATGAGGATAACAAAAAGAATAGGTGACGAAAGATTGGATATCAGATTGGAGGGAGAGAGTATGGAGGAGGTGAATGTATTCAGATATTTGGGAGTGGACATGTCGGCGGATGGGTCTATGAAGGATGAGGTGAATCATAGAATTGATGAGGGGAAAAGGGTGAGTGGAGCACTTCGGAGTCTGTGGAGACAAAGAACCTTGTCCATGGAAGTAAAGAGGGGAATGTATGAGAGTATAGTTATACCAACGCTCTTATATGGGTGTGAAGCATGGGTGATGAATGTTGCAACGAGGAGAAGGCTGGAGGCAGTGGAGATGTCATGTCTGAGGTCAATGTGTGGTGTGAATATAATGCAGAGAATTCGGAGTTTGGAAATTAGGAGGAGGTGCGGATTACCAAAACGATTGTTCAGAGAGCTGAGGAGGGGTTGTTGAGGTGGTTTGGACATGTAGAGAGAATGGAACGAGACAGAGTGACTTCGAGAGTGTATAAATCTGTAGTGGAGGGAAGGCGGGGTAGGGGTCGGCCTAGGAAAGGTTGGAGGGAGGGGGTAAAGGAAGTTTTGTGTGCGAGGGGCTTGGACTTCCAGCAAGCATGTGTGAGCGTATTTGATAGGAGTGAATGGAGGCATATGGTTTTTAATACTTGACGTGCTGTTGGAGTGTGAGCAAAGTAACATTTATGAAGGGATTCAGGGAAACTGGCAGGCCGGACTTGAGTTCTGGAGATGGGAAGTACAGTGCCGGCACTCTGAAGGAGGGGTGTTAATGTTGCAGTTTTATAACTGTAGTGTAAAGCACCCTTCTGGCAAGACAGTGATGGAGTGAATGATGATGAAAGTTTTTCTTTTTCGGGCCACCCTGCCTTGGTGGGAATCGGCCGATGTGTTAAAAAAAAAAAAAAAAAAAAATTAGAACTCTGTTCCAAAGTATAGTTGGGATTACAGTTTCCAGTTGCTGCCATCTGAAACATATCCTATTTAATTGAAGTAAAAAATAAAATAATTTCAGAACAACATAGAATTAAGGATACGAAAAATACTCAAATAATCAGAGCGGATTTTCTAGCAGAAGCATTTCGTGTTGCGATGCAAATGTTTTGAAAATTATTTTTGGACCCTATTCTTGTTGTGTGAAAATGTAAATGAAGCAAATAAAACAAGAACTGTCATCACATCATCGTGAGGACAAGAACTGTTACACAACACTTGAGGGAGACACTAAGAGCTGTGAACCCCAAACACAGCATTTCCTCAGAGAAGAACTTAACTTTTCGAAAGTGACCACCCTACTGAGCACTGTCCATATATGATATTACAACATAAATGTTTTAATGTCATAATATTTATGCTGATGCAGTCACAGGGGAGGACACACAGAAATCTGCGCCCCATAATTACACCCACTTTGGCAGGCTCGACTGTAGTCCAGCCAGACAAGAACAAGTCCTCATCCTGCTAGATCACAATGGATAAATTTGGATGCTAGTTTCAATATGAGGACTTATGAATGTCTTCTCTGATTTTTGCCATATCTTCAAGGTTAATATTTAACTGCATTATCAGCTTATGCATCACTCTGCACTAGTCTAATCGCTTACATTGATTCATAGGGGATTGGGGTTAAAGAATACGGAGATACCTCTCTCGCATTGCGCAGGGACCGAAATGTATCTGGTATGTATAACAACTGCACCTATTCTGAAAGGTTAGACAGCAGTACACATATGTATTGCCAGCACTTTCACTTGGGTTAATAATGTATTAAAAGTTTACTCTTCCTTGACTGATCAGACATCATTGTTTAATTTCATTTCAGAGACCTGGATCCTTCCTTGGACTTGGTTTAGGTTTGGAACAAGTGCTTCATTGCTTTAGCAAAGAAACCTGGTAAATCTTGCTTTACCTCCATTACTTTTATTCTGATATTTTTAAGGAGATACTTTAATACCCTTTGGAAGTCTTTTGTATCTGTTTCACTCAAATAGGATGATAACAGTTAGTTCCTTGCCGACTTTTTTAGATGAATTTGGCAAAAGCCTGAATTGGCATCTATGTTTGAGAATTTTATTGCCTCACTATGTTAACTCATCAAGGATGGGTATTTATAAAGCTTCCTTTCTGAGGTACTTATACATTTATTATCAATGCATATCCTCGCTTATAGAGATAACTTCCATACGAGGCTTTACTTCGGGTGTAACAAGACAAAACTCTATGGTGAGTAACTCTATTAGTAATTCCTCTTTCCAATGATTACATTGCTTTTCTAACAGCCTCTTGAAGTTGTATAACAAGCAACTCTACCGTTCGTACTCTGTAAGGAGTATGTGGGTCTTAATATGAGGGTTATCTACTGTCCCAGGTACCACACTCAGTCTGCCAGGAGGAAATAGACTTATGTGCAAAGCCGAGGTAAATATTCTTAGAGTAGAAGCTGAGGTACAGTACTTACTGTGATTCTTGATAAAACTGTTTTTATCAAGAATAAGGCGCTGAACACCAACTTTTACGTTGAGGGACTGATTATGTATATGTATGTATTAATGTGTGTATGTGTGTGTGTTTATAAATATAAGTATGTAGGTACTGTTGCAATTAAGGGAATGTGTGTTTGGGAGAAGGGTGGAGCTGAGGGAGGGGGAGGGTAGAGGAGGGGAGGGGAAGAGGGAGAGGGAGGAGGAGGGGAGAGAGTTTCACATTTTTATCAACTTAAAACAAATAGGCTAAATAATGGAAGAGGTGACTGCAACTCTTTCTAACACCTACCAGCACCTTCAGAAAAGTTTGCTTAGGTGTTGTGATGTCTTCAAAGTGATCTGAGTTACAATTATCACCTGAGTGTCAACACCCTTTATCACCTGAGTGTCAACACCCTTTTTCCTTTCTTCCAGTAAGACTTCAGAGGGAAAAAGGCATTAAGAAATAAAATAGATAAGAGCAATACACTTCCATAGAACAAACTAGAATCTTCCTCAACAGTAAGTCTTGCTAATGTGTTGCCCAGTTTTCAAAGTAATCATTATCTCCTGTATTAATATATTATTTTTCCTCCTCTTCACTTAAGATATGAGAGGGAAATGGTAACATGCTAAGGAGTTGTTGATCCTTGAAATTGTTGCGAGTCACCATTATCACTATTTACCATTTTTCCTTAAGATTTATAAGAGAGAAAAAGAAATAGAAAGTGAGATAGGATAACGTCACACTTGTTAACATGTTATTGACCATCACACTAACACACTCTCACACACACATATGTATAATCCTTTCCTAATGAACCTAATGAAGCTTTATCAAGCTTGATAAAGCTCCTGGAGAGCGAAACGTTGCCACAATAAAATGTCACATTAGTTGCACTTGTGTCCTTTTACCTAACCCATATTCTGCAGCGTTTATTTGATTAATGTGTGTCTCAGGATATATGCTCTGTATGATACTTACCCCAAGATCCTTATCCTTGAGTGAGGTTTGCATCCTTTGGCCCCATAGCCTGTACTCCGTGCACGGTCTTCTTTGGCCTTCCCCAATCTTCCTGACTGCACTTGGTGGGGTTAAACTCCAGGAGCCAGTTGTTGGACCTGGCTTGTAGCCTCTCCAGATCCTTTTCTGGTCTTACCTGATCCTCATCCGCTTGAATTCTCTGCATTAGCGCCACATCGTCTGCAAACAGCGACACCTCTAAATATAATCCTTCCGTTATATCATTCACATACACCAGAGGCAGCATCATCTCTAGGACTGACTGTTGTGGAACCCCACACGACACATGCACCCACGTACCAACACTCGTTGTTTCCTTCCACCTTACATCTACATGAATAAATCTAGCAACACACACAATCCTCTCTATCAAAGATATGAATTCAGTCATACGAAACCACACACAATCTTCTTTAATTGTTACAATCAGTATGTAAACACAAATATACACATATCCCACTCCAAATGTAAATACATATACAAGGAATGTGCACAACTTGTATACGCATATCTACACTTTCACACAACTGTTGAAGTTAAATATTATATCTTATGCCATAAAAGTGGAATAGCAAAATTTTTAATGATCACATTATTTTATGAAATTCTCGAAAGAAGAGACGTGTAGTGGATGTTTAGTATTTTATTGATTACATCTGTAGTGAGAATTGTGAAGGAACGAGAAGTAAGAGACTTGTGGAGAAGAAGAAGTAGACACTGAAGTGAGTTTTCCTTAAGAAATATTTAAAATAGCTAGAAATTTCACACATAACTGTATACAAACACAAGAAGAAAACTGAAGCTGCCATAATTGAGACTAAAACACAATTTTAACACTTCAAAAGGAAAATGGATTCCTGACGAATTTTCAAAATTCGTAATGAAGAAAAACATCTCAACTCTAGACGTAATATTTCAACGAGTTGAACACACATCGGTACAGCCATAAGAATAATGGTATACTGCACCTCACCTGCTGACCTAAGCTGTGTACTTTGAACGGGTGTGCAAGTACTAGTATATTTATTAATATTTATCTAGCTGGGTATATACTTCTCCCTCATCGCATTACACAACTTCTAACCTATACTGTAACACTCACATTTTTTTATATATTTTTCCTTGCTGTAACTCAGAATATTTTTCTTAATAATTTCCTGATGATGCTTCAGGTAAATTTATTTTAGGCCTACATAAGAGAAGCGTTTTAATCAAATTACTTTTAATCAGTTTTAGTGTTAGTGCTGTGAGTTCAGTGTCTGCTGAATGTGTCAGTGTTGTAGGTACAGTGTCTGATGGATAGTGTGTTAGTGTTTTAGGTATAGTGTCTTCTGGATAGTGTGTGTTAGTGCTGTAGGTACAGTGTCAGGTAGATAGTGTGTGTACCAACCTTCCTTCCTCTAGGGGTAGGCAAATAAAGTTGGCTAAATACTCTCATAAATATTATCAATGTTTTTTTAATTAAAGATAATGTTGCTGCTGCAGTGTTTCAACTGTCACAATATATTGCAATTGAGTATATAATAGATAACCTTAACAAAAAAAATGTTTTATGCTTTATTTATATAGGTTACGAAGAACAACTATTGATTGTATTAAGTTAATTTTGACAAGGATTTCTTCATTTCCTCGGATCAAACTTCCTTGATGGGAAGGAGGGAGCAGTAATAGCTGAACAATAATAATTTTGTTAAACGAATAAAGAGCATTGAGTTGTCCTACTAATCCCTGTAGGATCAAAGTAGGATCTACATCCTCAGATGTAATTGTTCAACTAATATAAAAATCTTAATGTCAAATTCATTGCCTTTTCTCACTGTTACAAATAGTTTTAAACATCAGTTCTTAGTCTGATGGCAGGGAAGGGAGGAAGGCAGTAGGCCTACTGAGGTATATACATTCAATAATAGGGATGTAATCTTGCAGGTCATGTAAGTGTAGTATGTCAGGCCATCCCTCCCGGAGTCAGACCTCTTCTCTAGGGAAGTCTGTCTGAACACTTGCAGATTAAATCAAAAATTTTTTGCTTCTTGATGCCTTGTCTTTTTGCTTCAAGTTATTAATTATGCCGACACTATGTTCCACTTTGCTGCTTCTTAAACATGTGGAAAATACAAATCTCTGAACTAAAAGTTAAAAAAAAAAAAAGTCATTCGCTAAACTAAATTTATTTGAAAATTGATCACTGATCATGTCACCTTAAAATAAATTCCATATAATAACAAGAGTAACGAAAATAACAATCA
The DNA here is from genome assembly GCA_009830355.1 of Cherax destructor. NCBI lineage: Eukaryota > Metazoa > Arthropoda > Malacostraca > Decapoda > Parastacidae > Cherax > Cherax destructor. The sequence continues at coordinate 10,556 of WNWK01002493.1, read as the reverse complement.
CAGTGATCCTTCAGGTGCAGTAGTACCAGATTTAATAATGGAGGCCACTTGGGAGGCTTGACTGACGAGTGTTACCTGCCTTCCCCGGCCCTGCCTGGCTTAACTGACGAGTGTTACCTGCCTTCCCGGCCCTGCCTGGCTTGACTGACGAGTGTTACCTGCCTTCCCCGGTCCTGCCTGGCTTGACTGACGAGTGTTACCTGCCTTCCCCGGCCCTGCCTGACTTGACTGACGAGTGTTACCTGCCTTCCCCTGCCCTGCCTGGCTTGACTGACGAGTGTTACCTGCCTTCCCCGGCCCTGCCTGGCTTGACTGACGAGTGTTACCTGCCTTCCCCGGCCCTGCCTGGCTTGACTGACAAGTGTTACCTGCCTTCCCCGGCCCTGCCTGGCTTGACTGACGAGTGTTACCTGCCTTCCCCGGCCCTGCCTGGCTTGACTGACGAGTGTTACCTGCCTTCCCCTGCCCTGCTTGGCTTGACTGACGAGTGTTACCTGCCTTCCCCTGCCCTGCCTGGCTTAACTGTCGAGTGTTACCTGCCTTCCCGGCCCTGCCTGGCTTGACTGACGAGTGTTATCTGCCATCTCCGGCCCTGCCTGGCTTGACTGACGAGTGTTACCTGCCTTCCCCGGCCCTGCCTGGCTTGACTGACGAGTGTTACCTGCCTTCCCCGGCCCTGCCTGGCTTGACTGACGAGTGTTACCTGCCTTCCCCTGCCATGCCTGGCTTGACTGACGAGTGTTACCTGCCTTCCCCGGCCCTGCCTGGCTTGACTGACGAGTGTTACCTGCCTTCTCCGGCCCTGCCTGGCTTGACTGACGAGTGTTACCTGCCTTCCCCGGCCCTGCCTGGCTTGGACTGACGAGTGTTACCTACCTTCCCCGGCCCTGCCTGGCTTGACTGACGAGTGTTACCTGCCTTCTCCGGCCCTGCTTGGCTTGACTGACGAGTGTTACCTGCCTTCCCCGGCCCTGCCTGGCTCGCTGACGAGTGTTACCTGCCTTCTCCGGCCCTGCCTGCTTGACTGACGAGTGTTACCTGCCTTCTCCGGCCCTGCTTGGCTTGACTGACGAGTGTTACCTGCCTTCCCCGGCCCTGCCTGGCTTGACTGACGAGTGTTACCTGCCTTCCCCGGCCCTGCCTGGCTTGACTGACGAGTGTTACCTGCCTTCTCCGGCCCTGCCTGGCTTGACTGACGAGTGTTACCTGCCTTCTCCGGCCCTGCCTGGCTTGACTGACGAGTGTTACCTGCCTTCTCCGGCCCTGCCTGGCTACCTGCTTTATCTCAGTGTTTGTTAATTACTGCCATGCTGTTTTATTGCAAATGAAAAATGCATGGAGGGAGGAAGAGAGATGAAGGGAGATATGAGAGGGACTAATATAAGGAGGGAATGGAGAGGAAGAGAGGAACAACAGAGGAAAAGGAACATACATGCATACATATATATATATATATATATATATATATATATATATATATATATATATATATATATATATATATATATATTACAACAAATATTTGAGGCAGGCCTGTAATTAATTTTTACCCGAAGTATCAACAGGTAAATTTTAAGAATATGATATTTTTATATATAAAATGTAAATAACAAAGTGTAACGCCATAGGTTAGAGCCTGTAAAACTCCGACTAGGAAGAAATGATTGTATCTACATGGCTGTTGCGTCAGGGCTGATTCTCTCTCTCTCTCTCTATCTCTCTCTCTCTCACTCTCTCTCTATCTCTCTCTATCTCTCGCTCTCCCATTCCGAGATTCAAAAAAATATAATATTTTTTTCTGGTACCACATTATTTACATGTAATAAACCTAACTCAACAAATGTACGTTCGCTAACTTTCTTTTTAAAAGAAGAAAATATTTTGTCACCTGCATGTCATAATCCCATTTAGGGATGTAAAAAGATTAAGTATTACTTCCCAAACTGCGGGATACCTCTCTTACCAAAAGGACATCCCCGATGTTTACATCTGCATTTATGTTTAAAGGGCACATGTGCAACTAATGCGGCATTATACTGTGGCACCGTTTTATTCTACAGGAGCTTTGTTAGGGCGAAACATTGACAGTAAAATGTCGTATTAGTTACACAAATGTCCTTTTACCTTGAAATAGGGAAAGTAAGAATGAAGATATAATTATAAAGCTTGTAGTTATGCAATGTTGTATGTTAGATGGTAAATGTTACTCAGAGTAAGTTACAGTGACTTAATTATTACCAGTAGCTGGAAGTGTGTTACTTAATTAGGTTCGGTAACGTTCGTCAGGACACAGGACAAATGGTTCCTGACGCGGGTCTTAGTCAGATGATGACCCGCCGTTGGAGATTTTGGTCATCTGACCGAGGACTTCCGCTGGCTTACCGGTCCACCCCTTTAAAAATTATGGTCATAGTTATAACCATTTAGTATACATATAATATATATAAGAGTGTGGGGGAAGTGCGTGGGGCAGTGGGTAGAATGAAAAAGCAGCTGGGATTGATGGGATAAAGATAGAAATGTAAAAAGCAGGTGGGGATATAGTTTTGGAGTGGTTAGTGTTTTTATTTAATAAATGTATGGAAGAGGGTAAAGTACCTAGGGACAGGCAGAGAGTATGCATAGTTCCTTCGTATAAAGGCAAAGGGGATAAAAGAGAGTGTAAAAATTATAAGGGAATAAGTCAGTTTAGTATACCTGGTAAAGTGTATGGTAGAGTTATTATTGAAAGAAGAGTAAGACGGAGAGCAGGATAGCGGAATTTAAATAAGGATAAAGAGGTTTTTGTGGCATTTATGGATTTGGAAAAGGCGTATGATAGGGTGTATACAGGGACAATGTGGCAGATGTTGCAAATGAATGGAATAGGAAGTAGACTATTGAAAGCAGTGAAGAGTCTTTACCAGGATAGTGAGGCTCAGATTAGAGTATGTAGGCGAGGGGGAGGGGATTATTTTCCAGTAAAAGTAGGCCTTAGACAGGGATGTGTGATGTCACCATGGTTGTTCAACATAATTATAAATGGAGTTGTAAGAGAAGTGAATGCTCGGGTTTTGGCAAGAGGTGTAGGGTTAAAATTAAAAATCTAACGCAAAGTGGGAGCTGTCACAGTTACTCTTTGCTGATGACACTGTGCTTTTGGGAGATTCTGAAGAGAACTTGAAGATGTTGGTCAATAATTTTGGTAGGGTATGTAAAAGAAGGAAATTAAAAGGGAATATAGGAAAGTGTAAAGTGATGAGGATAAAAAAAATTAGGTAACGGAAGATTGGATATCAGACTGGAGGGAGAGAGTATAGAGGAGGTGAATGTATTCAGATATTTGGGAGTGGACATATCAGCGGATGAGTCTATGAAAGATGAGGTAAATCATATAATTGACGAGGGGAAAAAGGTGAGTGGTGCACTGAGGAGTTTGTGGAGACAGAGAACTTTATCCATGAAATCAAAGAGGGGAATGTATGAAAGTATAGTTATACCAACGCTCATGTATGGTGTGAGGCATGGGTTGTGAATGTTGCAACAAGGAGAAGGCTGGAGGCAGTGGAGATATCGTGTCTGAGTGCAATGTGTGGTGTGAATATAATACAGAGAATCCGTAGTTTGGAGATTAGGAGGAGGTGTGGGATTATCAAAACTATTATCCAGAGAGCTGAGGAGGGGTTGTTGAGATGGTTTGGACATGTAGAGAGGATGGAACGAAATAGAATGACTTCGAGAGTGTATAGATCTGTAGTGGAGGGAAGGCGGGATAGGGTTCGGCCTAGGGAAGGTTGGAGGGAGGGGGTAAAGGAGCTTTTGTGTGCGAGGGGTTTGGACTTCCAGCAAGTATGCGAGAGCGTGTTAGATACAAACGAATGGAGACAAATGGTTTTTAGGATTTGACGTGCTGTTGGAGTGTAAGCAAGGTAACATTTTTGAAGGGATTCAGGGAAATCGGAAGGCCGGACTTGAGTCCTGGAGATGGGAAGCACAGTGCCTGCACCCTGAAGGAGGGGTGTTAATGTTGCAGTCATTCGCTGCTCAGCCTTGGCTGTGGCAGGTACTCGGGCTGCTTTCTCGTTGTGCTGTGACGCTTGTACCTTCATAGCAGAATGGCGGTACAGTATCGTCAACGGGTGAACACTGTATGCATTGAGTTGCTACGAGGAGCTATATACCAGTCCAACGCATCTGTACTTCTACCTGCTATAATCCGTGACAAATACGGCATTGATAATCAAGATATCTATGGAGTGGCGCTCAACGGAAGCACGAGAATCTTCGTCAAGCTGACAACTGGCCAAGTATATGACGCGCTTGTTGATAAATTCGAGGACAAGAGCTTACAAATTAACGCGTCAGTGGTGGTGAGGATGAAAGATGTGTCTCAGCAATACCTATGGATCAAAGTACGCAATTTGCCATTTGAGGCGCAGGAAATTGATGTGCGAGACGCATTTAAGCATTATGGCGTCATACATGCAGCAGTAATGGGACGATGGAATGATGGACTGTATGAGGGTGTGCCAGAGGGGACATATAGTCTCAAAATGACTTTAAGAAGACCTATACCCTCGTACATTGTGTTACATGAATTTCGAACGCAAGTATATGTAACATATGCTGGGCAGAGGAAGACATGTCGCATATGTGACTCTTATGAGCATATGGCAGCGGATTGTGACAGACGACAAGGACGGCGACCGAATGTGGAGAGAGGGAAGGAGGATTTTATGGAAGCGCTACTGAAACCACAAGAAGAGGAGAGTGTGGGAGAGACGACAAATTGGAGTGATATCATGAAGGAGACTGTAGACGAGTGTCTAACGTTATCGGTGGGCACGCAGGAAACCTTGGGAGCAATTGGTGAGGAGGGTGCCCTTGACTTTGATATAGAAGGGGCAATACCTGAACTGGTGAGTGAATTGTTGGATGGTTCTCACAGTCCAACAGTGGAGGGAACAGTGCAGGGAGTGGAGGAGATATTATGTGAGGTGGGAGACTTGGGGGACGACAGTCCTGGTAGAGAGGGTTTTGAGGTGCAGGAGGTGCAGGAGGTGCAGGTGATGATACACAATGAGGACAGGGACTCAGACATGGAGGTGCATACGGATTCTCGGAAGAGATCCATGGCCATGGGAGAGGACGACGTCCTTACCCCGGCGCAGATGGTATGTAAAAAAGTATCGGTTGACGTTAAGAACAGGAAAGAGGAACATGCAAAACGGTATGGGGAAGGTAAAGATGTTAGGAATGGGGATAAAAGTAAAGGAACAGGACAAGGTATCATGAAATTGGAAGGAAGAAGACAGGACGATCCAAGGGAAAACCCCTTTAATGTTTTCAGGGTTTAACTTTAAATGTAAATGGAGCTAAAGCAGAGATAAAAGGAAATGGTTACAGGTAAGTCTTCAAAGATATGCTGTGATGTAGCTTTCATACAGGAGCATAATTATCGGTATGGGAGGGAATTGACTGTGCCTGGATATAGTGTGTATGCGGGTAGTGCGGGGTCTTTCAAGGGTGGAGTGGGGGTCTTAGTTAAGGAGAACAGCCCTTTTCAGTTGTTGAGATGGGAAGAGGGTAGTGAGGGTAGAGTTGTAAGGGTGGATGGCATGTGGGGTGATGTACGGGTTTCTTTCATTGGGGTGCATCTCCCGGCTATTAGTAATAGGAGGGTAAAGGAGGAGTATGTGCGGAACCAATTAATTTATTTATTGAGGGGATTACCTGAGGTAGTAGTAATGGGAGGAGACTGGAACTGTATTATAAGGGAGAAGGATGTGGAACCAAAAGGGGGAGGATGTGTTTTGAGTATATTAAGGGATGTGCTTGGGAGTGGTTGATGTGGTGGGAGGAGGAGGTTTGATTGATTACACTTTTGTCCGATCGAATATATGTTTCCAGGGTTATAAGTGTGGGTGGGGTTCAATGTGTGGATGTAGGATATTCAGACCATAGAGGTGTGTTAGTTGAATTGGATTGGAAGGTACCATACCATAAGTGGTGTGTTGGATATTGGAAATTGAATGTGAAATTATTGGAAGGGGAAGAAGTGTATAATTTTGGGACATGGTGGAAACTATTATGGGAGAAAGGTCGGTTAGAGGAGGACATAGTTGCATGGTGGGTAGACGTAGCGAAACCTGCCATTCAGAAATATTATAGAGTAAAAGGACGGGAAGTAGAGCAATGGAAGTATGGGTTGCAAAAGTATTTGGAGGGACAATTAGCGGAGTGCTGATAGACAGATGATGGAAATGAGAAGTATTAAAGATAGGTTACGGAAAATACAAAATGAACGGTTTGATGCAATCCGTGTGAGGGGAGGAATGGAAGAGGTGTTGTGGGGGATAAACCTTCGGCGTGTGTGTTGCGGAAATATACGAAACGTAGAAATGGTATGTTAATAAACACTTTGGAAGTTCAGGATGAAATCGAGGGATATAAAAAGGGGCACATGAAAACAACAGAGGCAATGAGTATGTATGCGAGTGTATGGTTTCGAGAATATTTTAAAGCAAATTTTGGAGTGCATAAGGATGTGAGTAAGATATTAGATAGTGTAGAATCAGTTGTAACGAAAGAAGGTAGGATGGGAATGGGTGGTGCAATAAGTGAAGATGAGATTTTAGAAGCATTAAATGGTATGAGTAGGCGTAAGTCACCAGGAGTGGATGGATTGCCTAACGACTTTTATTTGGTGAATTGGGAAGCATTAAGGGAATGTGTGGTGCGTTTAGTTAATGGTATGTAGGAAAAAGGTTGCATGGGTGAATCGCAAAGAACAGAAGTGGTAGTGTTGATACGTAAGGATGGGGTGGGAGAGACTATTAGGAATTATAGGGCCCTGTCTATGATGTGTGCGGATTATAAGTTGTTTGCGAAAGTGTTAGGGAATAGGATTAAGAGAGTAATTGGTAAAGTCATAGAGAAAGGGCAATATGGTATTCCGGGGCGGTGTATAAATGAGGGTTTACATAGTATTATTGATTTTATTGATGAAAGTGAGGGGGGCAGAGTCTTGGCAGTGGATTGGAGAGCGGCGTATGATAGCGTTGATAGGGAAATGTTATGGGGAATCATGAGAAAGCAGGGTTTTGGTGAAGAGATAGTGCGATGGGCAGAATTATTGTATAATGATGCGAGATTGCGAATGCAAGTGAATGGGAAGTTAGGTGGTGCAGTATGTATGGGTAAAGGCTTGAGGCAGGGGTGTCCCTTGTCTCAAATGTTATTTGCTTGCCTACAAAATCCAATGTATCAAGTGGTGAATGAAGGGCTAGGAACAGGCGGTGGGGAGGGTTTGGGGCTGAATAGTGGGTCAAAGATTGTTGGATACGTGGATGACACAACTATTTTGGCGAAGTGTGAGGAAGAGCTGGTTAGAGTAAGTGCGGTTTTTGGAGGAATTTGGAAAGGCAACAGGAATGAGCATAAATTTGTGTAAGTCTAAGTTGCTTCAGATAGGTGCTTGGGTAGGGGAGGGGATGGTTGGTAGAAGGTGTGGTTGGAATGTGGTTGAAAGCTTAAAGATTTGTGGTATTGTGTTTATGGATAGTTATGAGAGAGCGCGTCAAGTAAATGCAGATAATGTAATAAGAGGACCAATGAGAAGGATGGGAGGTTGGAGTGTAGGGGATACGACTATTTTACAGAGGGTTATTGTGGTTAACACCTTGCTGTATAGTAAAATTTGGCATGTTGCGGCGATTTATCCAATTTTAAGGGAAGATGTGGTTGGTTTCGTGAGAAAAGTCTTGAGGTACGTATGGGGATATGGGAAACACTGGTTGGGTAAGGATGTGGTGGTGAAGAAAGTGAGCTGTGGAGGTCTGGGGTTAATTAATTTGGAAATGGGCATAAGGGGAATGTATGTCAAAGGTTGCTATCTGAGAAAAGGGGGTCCAATGGGTAAAAGGGTAGATAATGTTATGCGTAATGTGAGAAGTGGTGGCGGGGAAGGATTTAGTACATTGTGAGGATATATTGCACAATGATGCATGCTAGGGACGAAAGGATCAAAGTTGCGACATTGGAAAGAGCTGGTGAAGGTAGAGTTGTGGTAGAGGGAATGTCTAATTTCCCTGTGTATGATTGGGTAGGTATAAGGGTGAAGGAAGTGATGTACAGATTCTTGCACGGAATATTGGCGTCGAAATCAGCGTTATTTAGGATGGGAGTGCTGGGGGCTCGATGTAATTTTGTGGGGAAGAAGACACTGCTTATCATAGGGTGTATTTTTGCGAACATCTGGGGACTATAAGGGAGTGGCTGGCACGGTTAATAAGGATGATTGTTGATACATCCATTGAAATTCCTGAGTTTAGATATAGAGAGGTACGGACAGATGTTCGTGAGGTTTGTGTACATGGCAGTTGATTTTGTAAATACCTCATGGGTCATGAAGGGAATGACTGGACAAGGAACGGATAAGGGCCATTGCAGCGAATATGTACCGAACTAAGTGTAGGAATAGGATTAGTATATGGAACGCATGGACGAGGTGTTTTCAGGATGTGTAGAGGGATTTTACGGTACAACAGTTGTTGGATTTACGATGACAGTGTAGGTGAAGAGGGCTGTTCTTCTGGGAATTCTTCTGGGGCTCTTCTTCTGGGGTGTAGGTAAGGGTGAATGAACGAAGTTTGTGTTGGTAGTACAGGTGACAACAGGGTACAAAATTTGTTTTTGCGACAGCTGACCATAGAGTGTTGTATGTGTGGAATGGAATTAGAACGTTATTAAAAGGGAAAATTAAAGGTGGTTAAAACTGTGGTGACTCCTGTTTTTCTTTGTATTTGATGTTTATGTTTTTGTTTGCCTGCTTTGCAATTTATGATTTGGTTGCAGTACTATGATAATCATACCGGTAGTAAGGATATAGAATAACAAGGGAAAATTTTATAGCATGCACTAGTGGATGGAAGATGCTAAAAGATTGGCATATATTTGATTGTAATCATTTTGTGTTTCTGGTATGACTCCCGGGGCTATGCGTGACCGACGAGAAGTTTGTTATAAGTGTGGAGGTTTTGTTTAGAGGACAGTTTGTATAGCAAACCTTCACAGGAATGTCACTTGATATAATAGGTAATACTTTTGACCTATTTTATTATGGATAAAATAATGTCCGGGGGTTTATTGTGGTATTGGCTTAACATAATTGATACGTAGTACTTTTCATTTTCATTAATTATGTTCTTCTAAATAAGTATGGAGGTCTAGGGAGACAAGCCTTTTATTGTTTTTATTATCTTACTGGCCTGTAAAGAAATATGTTATGGTGGTACCATAGGTTTTGTATGTTATCTCATATAAAATTTTATTCACTTAATAATTGTAAAGGAAAAAAGTTACTATTGTGGGCAGTTTTGTCCAAGTAAGTATATTGTAGAGCTCATGGTTCTTGTTCTCAGTTCTTTTTCTATGTTTCTAACCCATAAATAAAAATGAAGTTTAGTCCCTTTGGGGGAGCAGTTTTCATAAACTATTTAGGGACATTTTGTTTTAGTATCATGGGTTTTATGTATAATCATATATCATGTGTAGGAGCCTTCTTTGAAGGTATAATATATCATTAGGTGTGTTCATTTAATTGTATATCGGAACGTGTTTAATCTTGTGGGCGAATTGTTCATTTGGGTTTTGGTGATTGGGGACTTATGTTTCCCTTATGTTATGATCTCGTGTACATAAAAATATCGTTGTAAAGGCTGGTTTTGATCGGGAGACATGTGTATAAAAAATTTATGTTGCATTTGGGTTTATGAGTCTCTATTGAGGTGTTGTTATAATTATTATGTGTTTTACTGATAAGTCCTTTTAAATAAAATATAAAAACAATGAATGTTGCAGTTGGATAACTAAATGTAAGCACGCCTCCCGGCAAGACGGGGATGGGTGAATGATGAGATTATTCTTTTTTCGGGGCCCCCCTGCCTTGGTGGGAAACGGTCGGGGTTAATAAAATATACTTACATAATTGTTAAAAACACACAACCCGCACATATAAAAAAAGGGGCTTACGACGACGTTTCATTTTAATTTCTACTATTACCACTCCACCACTTCCGACTCCATTTTTCCCCACTCTCTTGTACCGTCCCCTCTCTGCCTGCCTATAAATACCTTCCACCTCTCTTTTTTAGTGTGACTTTGTAAATGGTCCAAATCGGGCGAAACGTCGTCGTAAACTCCTCTCTTTTTTATGTGCGGGTTGTGTGTATTGTTCCAGTCACGGTATTGTTTCCTTTTTTTATTATAATTGTTCGAGTTGAGCTGTACAAATGTCAGCCCCACACAAACACACACACACACACACACACACACACACACACACATGGCCTAGTTTAACCTTGCTTCCCCCAAAGGAAGGCGGTATTCGGGGCGAACTTGGGAAATGTTTCCTTACACACACTCACATTCACAACAGGGCTAGTGTCAAATCGACATGTGCCTAGGACAAAAAAATTTTAAATAACACACACACACACACACAATATATATATATATATATATATATATATATATATATATATATATATATATATATATATAAAAATATAGATTTT
>WNWK01002492.1:175000-207240 GCA_009830355.1 Cherax destructor | reverse complement strand
CAGACGTTATGGCGCTCTATTTGTTCGTCCCCCTGCTTACTTCGCCCTTTTTTTTCCCGCCATTCCCCCGTTTTCCCCCTTCAGTTCCCCCCATATGTTCATGTGACACCCCCCTTTTGCCCCCTTGGGAAGTTCCGCGCCCGTGTCGTTCTTTCCTCCCTTTGCGCAAACCCCAACTACCTCGGCCTTCCGTTTTTTTCTTTCGCTTTTTTTAATTCCCACCCACCAGTATACCGATGGTTAAAGTCTTGACGGCGTGGGTTTTCGCAGTTTTCCCCGGACCGTCGTGAGGACATCTATTCCCTCGGCTCTATTTCGGCTGAATTTTTGCCATTCTTGTGGCACTTACCTTGATCTGCCTGTGTCACCTTTTGTTGTTTTTTAGACCCCCTTTATGTTTTAAAGGCTACCTAAAATTGTACCCCCCCCCCTAGTTCTTGTATCCACCTTTGGTTCCCTGTATCTTTAGCAAGCATAAAGATATTGTTTTTGTTTTGGTCATTTGACGTACAGGTAAAAGGGCGACACTGCTCGGGTCAGCAGTCTGATCTTCCAGTTTCTATAGGGGTTTCCCCTTTCCGGACTTTTTTGGGGTCATTGTCCCCACCCGCACCGTTGGCAAAACGCTGGTCGCCGGAATAACAACTTCATTGTATTAAACCGTTATAGGTTTCTCCTTCTTGTCCCTGGGGGTTGGGAGCTACATTCCCGTTTTCCCACGGCCACACTCGTCTTACCCCGGGTATCTCATGGAGGGCCCCCTCCCCTCTCTTACATTGTCGGTTTCCCAGGTTGTTCGACATATTCTTTTGGGATCCCCCTATCAACGGACCGAATTTACCCCAACGCGTCTTCCCCCCGGCCCCTTTTTTTCCCTTCCCTTCCAGATGGCCCTCCTTTAATCCTGCTCTCCCTTGACTTTTACAAAAAATGACACTACACAAATCTGAAGATTTCCCCACCTCCTCAGTCCCCTTTTACCTCGATCTCTTGCTACCCTCTTCCCCCACCCCCACCCCATCCTGCTCCTCCATCCCTACAATCATCCATCTCCCTCACAACCCATTCCCCTGCATCCTGCAATAACCGACCTTAAAACCCCTTGGTTTAGGCCCTTTTTTTTATAAAAATAATAATTAACCCATCAGACTCCCGAGGGGTAATTCAGATGACCTGATCTCTGGCGCAGTATAACCCTTATAATTGTAGCGCTTCACAATGCATATAACGAGGTAGTGCATTATTATAATAAAAAAGCGCTAAACCACGAGGTAACGCAGTAGTGATCAGTCCAGTTTAGTGCACTGATTATATTCTAGCATCCATGTATCAACTGTGCAACAAGATGTCCTAGAATTCAAGAATCTGCACATTATATATTTTGTATGAATGGTCGTTGCAATCTGACAAGCATATTTTTTTTTCCTCTGGGTCCCAGAACACTATGATCAGGACATTGAGCTCTCAAGACTCCGTTGTTCGGTCAGCTATTATAATCTCCCGCAGGAGTGCGTCTCTCTCGGGTTATTTTCCAGTCCCCTTGCAGCTTCGATCGCTAACAATGTTGACCTGAGTTTGAACACAAAGTTGTTTTCAATAAAACTTCAGTTGGGTTCGTGGTCATCTGCTTCCCACTGCTGCTGGGTTTAGGAAAATCTAAATTTCCCCGATTTATGAGCAGATATCACGCTTGGTTGAGACAGAGAAACCAGGCACACCTCTCTCTCTCTCCTCTCCTCTCCTCTCTCCTCTCCTCTCTCTCTCCAATATCTTATTAGTGTGTTTAATCAGAGAACACGCAGGACTTCCCCTACGACATCAATACCCTGACACTCTCACACAGACTGAACTTCACGCAGAAAGTGCCACCTTTAATGTAGACTCGCTCTTTAACATTATGGAAACTAACCTATTACACACTCGCTTGTCTTGTGAATATAGTAATAAAATTATGAAACGAAAATGAATCGATTGTTGAGATTAAGGGCTACGACAGCTGGTGCTGTACAGTGTCTGCTCTCGTTCTGAAACTAATACATACTTAATAATATTCAGGCAGTGAGGCAACACTCTGCTGTTCTCTTACCAACATGTGATCATTAATTATTGTATAAAACAATGCAGATGCAGTATTCCTTAGTCATACACTGGGCGTGTGACTCTTGTAGGTTTGGCGCTGTTTTTATAATCCCCACACTGGGTGCTTGTAAATACTCGTATATATTCTTTTTCCTCTCTCCTGTTTTCTTTCTCCCTTTTCTGCTGAAAACAAGCACCCAGAGAACGGCAGGAAAGATTGTTACTGTGTTGGGGACGCCATCGCTCCTGTGTTTACGCTCTGCTGAAGGAGGAATGTTGTTTTGCGCATGTTGATATGGTACCGTGTTTTGGAAAGACGAAAATAAGGGCGAATACGAGAAGGAAGGAGATGGTGGAAGAAATAAGAATAGGGGGTGGGGACCAAGGAGAATGAGGAGAGAAGAGAGAGCTATGGAATGGAAACCAGTTTGGAGGTGGCAGCTGGTCTTCATACCAGGCACCAGCTGGGAGGTGGCAGCTGGTCTTCATACCAGGCACCAGCTGGGAGATGGCAGCTGGTCTTCATACCAGGCACCAGCTGGGAGGTGGCAGCTGGTCTTCATACCAGGCACCAGCTGGGAGGTGGCAGTTGGTAACCACACTATGCACCAGCTAGGAGGATGCAACTAGCCACGACACCAGGCACCAACAGGGAGGAGGCAGCTGGTCACCACATCAGGCACCAGCTGGTGGAAGATGCCTTCAGTAACCTGTGATCGCTGCCGGGCATACGATGAGACCAAAGGACGCTGCCAGATGCACAATAAATTGATGAGGCTCAAACCAGGTACGACAACTGTCTTCCACGTGTAAGGCAAACTTGGAAAAAATTAGAGTATTTCCTCCTTTCAATTCTGCGGGTGTCAGCTGATGGTAGCAGTGTAGGTGGGATGCTGGGTAGTGATGGTGGTGCGAATGGTGGTAGTTATATCACCATTAAATCTAGTTAAAGAACTTATGGTAGTCAGTGGAGGTGCTATTACTCGCAAAATCATTGTGTCCCCATGTACGTGAATGCGATAAAATAAAAATATGAATCCGTACGTGAACTTCAAAAATACTTAACAGACGGTGAAGAAACTCCTTCGTACAACACGGCTACCCTCTTCAAGGATCATCAAAGAAAAAAACAAAATAGTCATATCACCAACACTAATCTTCAAATACCCTAACATCACCTTCTACCTCGAGTCTACCTGTGAGTGCTCCAGGGGTCAACACCCCCTCGCCTGGAGTCTACCTGTGAGTGCTCCAGGGGTCAACACCCCCTCGTCTGGGGTCTACCTGTGAGTGCTCCTGGGGTCAACACCCCCTCGTCTGGAGTCTACCTGTGAGTGCTCCAGGGGTCAACACCCCCTCGTCTGGGGTCTACCTGTGAGTGCTCCTGGGGTCAACACCCCCTCGCCTGGAATCTACCTGTGAGTGCTCCAGGGGTCAACACCCCCTCGCCTGGAATCTACCTGTGAGTGCTCCTTGGGTTAACACCCCCTCGCCTGGAGTCTACCTGTGAGTGCTCCTGGGGTCAACACCCCCTCGCCTGGAGTCTACCTGTGAGTGCTCCAGGGGTCAACACCCCCTCGTCTGGAGTCTACTTGAGTGTGCTCCGAGGGTTAATGCCCGGTCCATGACTAGGCCTCGAGGTGGATCAAGGCCTGGACAACCAGGCTGTTACTACTCGTCACACATCCAACGCACGAACCACAGCCTGGCTGGTCAGGTAATGACTTTAGGTCATGGTATGGTGCTTTTCAGAACATTAAGGGAAACACTTCGCCAAAGGGTGGATTGATGAAGCCACTGGTGGCTAAAAGTCTCCCGTAATAAATGTTCTGAATTGTTCACGACTGTTTTGTACATAATATGGGCTTTTAAATTATGTATTTTTCTTTATGTGAAATAAAAACTATTTTTTTTTTCAATTTAAGTAATGGTAGTAGTTGTGGTATTGGTAGTAGTGGTGGTGGTAGTGGTTGTATTGGTAACAGTGGCGGTGGTGGTTGTGGTAACAGTGACGGTGGTGGTTGTGGTAACAGTGGCGGTGGTGGTTGTGGTAACAGTGGCGGTGGTGGTTGTGGTAACAGTGGCGGTGGTGGCGTCAGTGGCAGAAGGTAAATACTGCTTTCGGCAAGAGGAAAACTCCCTGGATATTCCGAGCCTTAAAATATCTCTGCATTTTAATAGTCACAGTGTCTCACCATGCCATTCAGTGCTTCACCCAGCCGTTCAGTGCTTCACCCTGCCTCTCAGTGCTTCATCCTGCCTCTCAGTGCTTCACCCAGCCTTGCAGTGCCTCTTCCAGTACTGGTATCCTGCCTTGCACTCGCTTCTCAAAGAAGTAACTCAGTATACGTGTCATCAATAATGATTTAGATTACTGTCGGTTTAGCGCAACACGTAAGTATCTTTATCCTAGGACATTTCGTACATCATCTCTGTACTGAATTGGAAAAAAAAGTCATTAGTTGGCGAAACGTCTTCAAATATAGATGGCCATGTGCTGCACATGTATCTAATTCCCCAAGAATACATAGCGAGGTTTTTGTCACGAGAGAGAGAGAATAAAAAGAAAAGGGGACTATAATTAGGACACCTAAATAGGTCAAGTATATTAAAACAAACATAATAATTAAAAGTAATCATCACTCTTTTTTAGATTTGTGCCACCGAAGTGGCTAACTTATTGTGCACGTCATATCCATCCTGTGGATGGTAGCGCAAAAGCATATGAATACACAAAAGGCCTAGGAACTAGGTCCCAAAAGGATTAGCAGGAGTACATCTGGATTTATATCTACAGTTCAATGTTGCAAGAAAATTTAGGAAATTTGCTTAATATATCTGTCTTATTCTCATTAATAAGATATATTGACATGTCACATAGGTTATTATACTATCTCTTATATCCCTCAATAAGTTGATAATCACATAGTATTCAGTTATCTCTACAATCTCAATCTCCAGGTCATTATTTGTTCTGGCGAGCAATATTCAGTAGCTGCTAGAACTGCTTTTAATTACTAATAAAAACAAAGAAGGGTCTCTCACTGACGTTAGTATTGCTTAAATAAACGTTGCTTTAATATTAAGAAGTTAAAGCACTGCCTGGATATGTAATTTGGTCAGTCTCGAATTTAATTCTAGTGGGACACTAGTGGTAGTGGTAATAGTAGTAGTAACTGTTGCAGTGGCAAATGCAGTAGTTTTTATTAATACTCAATTGTTGAGTCATCTTCACAAACGTTCGGAATTACTAAGAAAATTTCTCACCGTGTTGCAGAACTTAATGTCACCTGAGCAACGCTGTGAGACACTAAATCAACGAGTCAACGAGGTAGAAGCCAGCCATGAGGCTCACCCGGACGTTGTTGCTATTAATGGTGGCACTGGCGGGCATCACCGTGTGCTACCAGCTCTTCCTGATCCAGGCGAGTGTTCTTACCTGTCTCTGATTACCTGTTGAAGCCTATTTGTGAATTTTCCTTTCGTGGGAAGAAAATGAGAGACAAAACTGCACAATAAAACTAAATAAACCCATCACTAGGAGAGTTGTAGAGTTTTGTCTTCTTGCTGCTATCTCGTCTGTGGCTACACTTCCCAGCACTACCCCAGTACACACCCTGTAGTGTTTCCTTCACCAGTGTTGCTACACCACAGCCTCGTAGTAACTTAATACTGCAAGCTCTTGGATAATAGCCCAGATCGGACCGAAACGTGGTCCAAATGTTTCTCTCCTAAGTACAGTGAACTGTCCCAGCAACGGTATTGTGGCTTATTCTTCTTTTATAAAAGGCGTTTATTTGGTTTCCATTTAGTTCAACTAATGGAAATCATAAATCTAGTGTTTATCAGGTCTCTCTAACTCTGTTATGTCTCGGTACTTGCCATCTGTATTTACATTTAATACCTTCATATGTATCATTGATTCTCTGTGGCATTCTTGTTATTTCAGTTTTTTGTATAAAGATCCTTGAGGCTGAACCTTGACTATTATGATTTGTTTAGTTTATTTCTTATATTGTCTAGAATTTTCTTGTACATCGTTTCCGCATTTTTTCCCTTTTCCTTCTCTCATTCAATAGATCTTGACTAATGTTAATGATTCAGTAGGCTTTTGTTTACCCTTTATGTCTATGTTCTTCCTTGACAAGTACCTTTTTTGTCACTAGTGAGTGTTAATGGTTAATATATATATTTTTTTTTTACTCTCAATTTCCTGTATTCTACAGCTTGTATTATGCTTTTCATGTCGGTTAGTTTCATGTCGTTTTTATTTTAAAATTTCCGGTGCACTGTCTCCAAACAGCACAAACAATGTGTCATTTCTAACAGTTGATTTTTATGCATTTTAGATATTGCTTCTTTCATTTGCAACCCAAAGAAAGTCCTCCCTCTTCTTCCTATCAGCAAAGGAGGGCATTACGTGAATTTTCAACCATACCTCCGTAACCCACATTAATTTTAACTCTGGAAACCATTTGGTGCATATGTACGAACGAGTACAAGCCAGAATGTTTATGCCTATGTGGCTGCAACATCGGGTAATTGCAATCTCGTTCGTTCTAAGCCATTTGCGCTACCTCAACAACCTGTTCTAGCTATCTGTTGTGCTTAACGATGCAAAAGTTATCCTAAGTTGCTTTCATTACACCGAAGATGGAAATTCTACTGCTCGTGGACCTTGAGCGGAGTTTGTGTCGCTCACATATGTAAGAATGTTATTGTTTATTTAATAATATTTATACTTGGAGTTATATTTACGTTCAGACCTGAATGATTATTTCCAAACTTTGTTTGAAATAATTTTAAATAATATAAATAATGGTTACATTAATAGCTCTAATATTAATAATAATACATAATTATTACAATAACGACATAAATGATTCTTATAACATTATTATTAATAAAATAGTAACAAATATGTTAATTCGTTTAATATGGATGTGTGAATCGGGAGACAACGAAGAAAATAAGGAGGAAATAAGGAGAAAATAAGGACGAAATAAGGAGAATAAAAGTAAGGGTAGGATATGCATATCTGTGAGATGACTGTAGTTAGTTTCGAGAGTTTTTTGTACTGTGACAGCCACTTCCAGGATGACAACTAGATCAGTCAGACTGTTGCTGCTTCTGACCTACAGGCACACGAGTATCTGTTGTCTTGTTTCTCTTATCCATGACCCATACACCTAGATAATACACGGGAATCCTTAATTAAGGTTGAAATATATAATTCTACTCAACAGAAAGTCTCGATGTAGACTTCTAAGTCCTTTGTTGTCTGCTTTTCTAATGAATCTCTCTCATAAGAACATAAGAAGGAACACTGCAGCAGGCCTACTGGCCCATGCGAGGCAGGTCCAAGTCTCCTACCGCCTTAAGCCAATGCCCCAACCTAGTCAAGTCAGGTCACATTCACTCTCCTGTGATCCACATATTGCACCTCCACTACAGACTACAATATATAACCCGTGAGTGACTCACAAATATCTTATAATATCCTACCATATATATTTTCAAGATATAGTTACATATTTTTAGGATGGAATGATCGCACTCAATTTCTAGTTCACATATTTTATATTTAATTCAGAGTTCACAAGTGATTCCAGTTCGTCATACTGGTGTGTGTGTGTGTGTGTGTGTGTGTGTGTGTGTGTGTGTGTGTGACACCAGAGGCAGGTTGAGGGATTCTATTTCATACTTCTTTTGGGCTCTTGTTACTTTTTTTTAATATTTTTTTCATCTTCCTTTTGGGCTTTTGTAATTTTTAAACGTTTTTATTCATTTTCCTTTTGGACTCTTGTTACTTTTGGGCTTTTGCTATTTTTTAAATGTTTTTTTTTTCATCTTTCCTTTGGGCTCTTATTACTTTTTAAATGTTTTTCTCACCTTCGTTTTGGGTTCTTATTATTACGTTCTCATATTCTTCCACCTTGAATGATTTCTACTTATTTACAGGATCCCTCAAACAGTTCACAGGAGATGTTGGCTCGTATGGCTGGACCTCTGGCATGGGATGACCCCTTTGTATTGAAGGTACTGAGGAATTACTTCCTTGATCCTCCCTCCAATCTGCCCTACAACCTCACTAACCATGTCTGGCTCTCCAGTGGTAAATACATGTTTACCTGGCCCTGGATATACTACCGTTTGCACAAACTCTTCTCGGGGCAGAGAGGTGGGTTCTTCGTAGAGGCCGGAGCACTTGACGGTGAATACCTCTCCAACACTCTCTGGTTGGAACAAAAGATGGGTTGGTCTGGGTTGCTGATCGAAGCAGATAGCGTTAATTACAGAGCCCTGAAGGTAAAGCGGCGCAAAGCCTGGTCTTCAAGCACCTGCCTCTCCTCAGAGTTGTATCCTAAGGAAGTATTATTCGTTTCTCGTTATGACAAATTGAAAGGTCTGCTTTCGCCTTATGCAGCGCGATCTCATGGCCACGAGTTACGAGACGACGTCAACCAGACCAAACACGACTACTTGGACCACAAGTCCTTCTCCGTGACGCAGTGCTTCCCTCTCGCCTCCTACCTTGCAGCCCTCAACGTATCCACCATTGATCTACTCTCGTTGGACATCCAAGGCACTGAAGTGTCCGTTCTCCGGAACTTCCTCACCTCTAGCAACATCCCCGTCAGAGTGATCGTGGCGGAGAACGAGTACAACACCTTTGATGACGTGTTCCTAAAGTTCATGGCAGACAAGGGCTACATCATCCTGGCTGCCGCTATCGACTACCTGTTCGTTAAGAAGGATGATCCCGTCCTTTTGCTAACAGAAGTGCAGGCTCTTCTCAATAGCACTCTCACCACGTAGCTTTTATGATATTCAATTGTCCGGAAGACGGAGGATGAAGCCTCCACCACGTCTTGTGCTGAATAACCCACATAGGTTTAGCGCTTAACATGAATTATTATATATTATTGTAATATATTTCGATTTATGACAATATAAAATAGAAAAGTACAACAAATTGTTTACAAAGGCACCTAAGCAGTTTGAAATCTTTACTTGGACAGTGGTTCGTGTGGAGAACAAGCTTGTAGTCCAAGCACTGAGACCAAGCTTGGCGACAAAGCCTGGAGACCAAGCTTTGCGACAAAGCCTGGAGACCAAGCTTTGCGACAAAGCCTGGAGACCAAGCTTGGCAACAAAGCCTGGAGACCAAGCTTGGCAACAAAGCCTGGAGACCAAGCTTGGCAACAAAGCCTGGAGACCAAGCTTGGCAACAAAGCCTGGAGACCAAGCTTGGCGACAAAGCCTGGAGACCAAGCTTTGCGACAAAGCCTGGAGACCAAGCTTGGCGACAAAGCCTGGAGACCAAGCTTGGCAACAAAGCCTGGAGACCAAGCTTGGAGACCGACTATTTTTATCAAGTCCAACTTAACTATCACACAATACGTTCTACAGCAACGTAACACAACTCTAAACACAACGATAACGTAACATAACCCAGCCAAAGCTCACTAAGAATCAACACAATACAACACTACACAGCACAAAAACTGTACATCACAATACACTGTGTATTGCACTATAGCGCCACGATACGGTGAAACACATCATCACAACCCAACTAGTAAACATCAACGCTGGGTATGACACCACACTGAAGCTGCCAAAAGTATTGGCTTTAGCGATGACTTTCTTTACAACTCGATGGGGTATATAGGTGACGGAGGATCAAGCCTCCACCACCACGTTTTGAGCTGAATGACCCACAAGGGTTTAGCGCTTAACATGAATCATTATTAATATATTATAACTCTATTACCATGCCATCCCCGGTGCCATCTTTCATGCTGTCACCCATACGATTATCCATTTCATTATCCATGCTCTGCCCTATGCCATCATCCTTGTTATCCCCTATGCCATCATCCTTGCTATCCCCTATGCCATCACCCTTGCTATCCCATATGCCATCACCCTTGCTATCCCCTATGCCATCACCCTTGCTATCCCCTATGCCATCATCCTTGTTATCCCCTATGCCATCATCCTTGCTATCCCATATGCCATCACCCTTGCTATCCCCTATGCCATCATCCTTGTTATCCCCTATGCCATCATCCTTGTTATCCCCTATGCCATCACCCTTGCTATCCCCTATGCCATCATCATTATCCCCTATGCCATCACCCTTGTTATCCCCTATGCCATCACCCTTGCTATCCCCTATGCCATCACCCTTGCTATCCCCTATGCCATCACCCTTGTTATCCCCTATGCCAACACCTTTGCTCTCCCCCATCCAAATCTTGCTTTAACATATTCCTTTATATTCTTGTTATGCGCTGTATCTAAGAAACACAAAACACATTACCGATATAATAAAATGATCTTTTAAATGCAGCCTCGTCAGCGCCTCTGCTAATTCAATCACCTTTTCACTTTTACTAACTCATGAAACAAAATGCAAAAACTGGCACGTGTACTTGTCTGCCTCGCAGCTTAAAAAATAAGATATAACAAAATCAACGAATAGTGGAAGCCCATTGGATGTCAGGTCAGCGTAGCTGGACCAATAAGAGTGTTGAAAATTTGATTAGGTTAATGTTGATTCGCTTACTCAAATTGTTTAATATTGTGGGAGTTAGAAACTTGCAGATTTTAACAGTGGGTGTAGAGTCATGTGTTTGGAGGTGTAACCCCGTATTGAAAAGCAGACCCATGTAAACCAAACTGGCAAATCAGTAAATACGCAGCCAAAAATCGATCCGAAATTTTCCCTAAGATACATCAGCTCTGAAACCTTGAAGTTTATCTGATAGTCACATTTAGTTTATCACACGAAAACGAAAACCACCTAAAAAAATTATTCAATAAAATTGGAATTTATATAGTCGAAAAACCAATCATAGCCTCCTTGGCATCACATACACCAGAGGCAGAAATTTGATGCCGCTATAACAGAGGCTTTGTCACTGATCAATGACAACCTGAACTTTCCTCTAACAAAGATACTTCATCGTTGAAAGGTTGAAGCCGATCAGAAGAGTCGTTCTGAAGGTATCGCGCGGTAACCATGGAGAACAGAATCCGGCAACTCCTTTGGGAAAATCGAAACGTTGTGTGCACTAAGAGAACGTTTGAACTTAGTTTAGTTTCCAACCTATAGATTGTCCTGCCCCGTCTGATATGCTATATACATCGAGAGGTTTGTATATCCAAGTGTATATACACTGAAAGTTTACATTATTACTAGAGTCCATTAACAATGTAGGTCAGTGGCATTAACGACCTTGGTGTAGCTAATGGACTCTATACTCAACACACATTGTAACTTCTCACTAGCCATCAGCTAAGTACACTGGGGGTCCAGTCTTCCCCTCACAGTATATAACAATCTTATGGCTTGCACACACACAAATGCATGTCCCTCTGTTTATTATACGCTAGATGTGTCTCTTGATCCCTGTCTTAGGGACCGAAGTTGTCTTGGTTGTGTCCAGTTTACTCCCAAAACCGGTGCTATTGACCTCCCGTCACTAGGAGACAACACAGAAAGACACTGACGGAAAATTCACTCAGAGTGGTCATGCCACTTGATCTTTCTCGTTTTTCTCTTCCTGTCTACCCACAACCTTCCTTATCTCTCTCTCTCTCTCTCCGCGCTGTATAACCCTTGTGGTTTAGCGCTTCTTTTGATTATAATAATAATAATAATCTCTCTCTCTCTCTCTATCCTTGTCTACCCACAACCTTCCTTATTTATCTCTCTTCCAGTCTACCCACAACCTTCCTTATTTATCTCTTCCTGTCTACCCACAACGTTCCTTACCTCTCTCTCTCTTCCTGTCTACCCACAACCTTCTTTATCTCTCTCTCTTCCTGTCTACCCACAACGTTCCTTACCTCTCTCTCTCTTCCTGTCTACCCACAACCTTCTTTATCTCTCTCTCTTCCTGTCTACCCACAACCTTCTTTATCTCTCTCTCTTCCTGTCTACCCACAACCTTCTTTATTTCTCTCTCTTCCTGTCTACCCACAACCTTCTTTATCTCTCTCTCTTCCTGTCTACCCACGTCCTTATTTTTATTACTTCATTCTACACCAGTTCGTTCCCTCCCTATTCATTCCATCCTTATGGCCTAAAAAATAAATTATTTTCGAAAACACTAAACCCCAAAGGGTTACACACACACACACACACACACACACAAATACACAATCACTGTTTCCCGGCGGGGCCGAAATATTTCGAAGTGCTTCGTTACACACACACACACTCACACACACATACCACTTAGGAAATGAGAGGCAATTAGAATTGATCCAAGGAAGGAGAGAATAGCTCTAATTCCGTGAATCAAGACCCCTCGGCAACTAAGAGGCAATTCTCTCAATGATAAAATAATTGTGTGCATAAAGTTAACTAACTATATATATATCAGCTGCCACCTTCAGGGAGTCCCAGAAGTCGAGAAAATATGGAGAACTTGCCCATCATTATATGTTTGTTCCCATAGGCTCAGAGACCCTTGGCTCATGGGGAAAGAGTGCCTCTAAGTTCCTCAAGGAGCTGGGCAAAAGATTCAACAGGGTAACTAGGGATCCCAGGGCAGCTAGTTTTCTGTTCCAGCGACTCAGCGCTGCTGTTCAGAGGGGTAATGCATGCTGTATTCTGGGCACGCGCCCCAGCTCAGAGGAGCTGGATGAGATTTTCGCATTATAATCAGTGACAAACATGTAACAATGTGTACTAGACATGTATCTCTCACCTTGTGTATTGTATATGCCATCTTTATACCAACAGTATCTCTTAAATCTTTTGTACCATATTATGTAATAAAATATACCTATTGGTAAAAAAAAAAAAAAAAAAAAAAATGGGGTGGTAGAAGTGGAATATTCAAATGGCATCAGGAAGAAATCCAAATATTCTTTCTTGAAGCCTTTTTATCCACTTCTCCGAGGCTATGGGTCCCACAATTTGTACCAGAGGTGGACCCCATCATATATATATATATATATATATATATATATATATATATATATATATATATATATATATAGTGGAAATGTGGAAATTAGGAGAAGGTGTGGAGTTACTAAAAGTATTTGTCAGAGGGCTGAAGAGGGTTGTTGAGGTGGTTTGGTCATTTAGAGAGAATGGATCAAAGTAGAATGACTTGGAGAGCGTATAAATCTTTAGGGAAGGAAGGCGGGGTAGGGGTCGTCCTAGAAAAGGTTGGAGGGAAGGGGTAAAGGAGGTTTTGTGGGCGAGGGGCTTGGACTTCCAGCAAGCATGTGTGAACGTGTTAGATAGGAGTGAATGGAGACGAATGGTTTTTGGGACATGACGATCTGTTGGAGTGTGAGCAGGGTAACATTTTGTGAAGGGATTCAGGGAAACCAGTTAATTGATTTAGTTGGACTTGAGTCCTGGAAATGGGAAGTACAATGCCTGCACTTTAAAGGAGGGGTCTGAGATAGTGACAGCTGGGAGGGACTTTTCTCAGCTGTCGTATCTGAGCTCCTCTGCAAAGACAGTGATTATGTGTGATTATGTATGAGTGAGGTGAAAGTGTTGAATGATGATGAAAGTATTTTCTTTTTGGGGATTTTCTTTCTTTTTGGGTCACCCTGCCTCGGTGGGAGACGGCCGACTTGTTGAAAAAAAAAAAAAATATATATATATATGAAAGATAACCTTACATAGATATCTGTATATAGGAAGAGTCAGTCATGAAGGTAACTGTACATAAGTGTATATAAAGGTAAACTGTTGCAACCCCATGCAAGGTAAACAAACTTAATTTAGAATAAACCAAGTATTTAATGTTGACGTGGGCTCAGGTACTGCTGCAGAAGCTGACTCATTAACACCTAAGTTTACTAAACGAATTTACCAGTCGAAGGAGGGAAGTTGGAGAGGTGTTCCTGGGTGTATCAACACAATTATCGTTCCCGTGTAGAGCACTAAGGTAAACTTGCCGGAAATTAAAGTATACTTGTTGGGAATCGAAGTATATTTGCTGGGGAATAATGTATACCTACTGGGAACTTCAGTATACTTTCTGGGAAGTATACTATGTAATGATCATGAATTAGAATTATTTTTAAATGGGTGTACATGTAAGCCAGTGGAAGGCGTCGGTCAGATGACCAGAAACTCCAGTGGCGGTGTCTCATAAGACTAAGACCCTCGTCAGGAAACGCTTGTCCTGTTTCCTGACGAATCTTAACTAGCCTGTGTGATTAACTATTAAATTACATAATCAACTAATAAAACTATGTAATTAAACAGCCACCTGATCAAGGGAGGAAACACTGTAATTATTACATATCAACAAGACTGAGTTATAACTCAGTCTGAAAAAAACAATAACTCAGCTGAAAAAACAATATTTCTCCAATTTAGTAACTTCCTCCCCAATGGAGACTACTATATTGTTGTAATAATGATTATATAATACAAAGGAGTGTTTGTAGTGTAGTGAAGTCTATAACAATAGTCCAATGTACCACAAACACTTATTTTGTATTATAAAAACACTATCACACCAATTCAATATATTGCATAATACAACCACATAATTATTAATATATTAAAAAAAAAAACAATCAAATAAGCTAGTCTAATAAAAAAAAACCTTAGTCTGCCTTTTTATTTTTTGACTTAAGAAAAACGCTAAGTTATGCTTGATTTTGAGTGCGGTTTAAAAATGTTGCAGCCTGCAATGTGGAGCAAAACACGTTCCCATTAGTGAGCTCTAATGTATTTGGCTTTTGTTCATGAATTTTGAAGCAGGAGTTATCCTCCGTGTTGCTTTCTGAATAAGTATCAGACTTTAAAATGCTTTGCAAACCTGCTCAAAGTTTATGCTTTGCAAAGACCCCTCGAGGGGGGAAAAACGTAGTTTATTGCGTTGCAAATTTTTTAAATCACGTTATTTTTTTAAATACTACTAATTTAAATACCACTGGTTTCATTATGTTACCGATGATTAAAAATGCTATTACTTTACAATATTATTGGTTTACAATAAAACTTTCTTATAAAAACCACTAACACAATATCACTGACTTACAATACCACTGACTTACAATACCACTGACTTACAATACCACTGACTTACAATATCACTGACTTACAATACCACTGACTTACAATACCACTGACTTACAATACCAATAACTTACAATACCACTGACTTACAATACTATTGACTTACAATACCACTGACTTACAATACCACTGACTTACAATACCACTGACTTACAATACCACTTACTTACAATACCACTTGACTTACAATACCACTGACTTACAATACCACTGACTTACAATACCACTGACTTACAATACCACTGACTTACAATACCACTGGCCTATAACACCACTTTCTGGCATTACGACTAACACACGATATCACTGACTTAAATTTACACGTA
Source organism: Cherax destructor (assembly GCA_009830355.1). NCBI lineage: Eukaryota > Metazoa > Arthropoda > Malacostraca > Decapoda > Parastacidae > Cherax > Cherax destructor. The sequence goes on along the minus strand of WNWK01002492.1, from coordinate 191,757 downwards.
AACCAACACAGCAGGTACCTACCGTTGCCATCCTCAGGCCTCGTTTGTTCTCAGTGCACATAACAGCTGATCAAAAGGAAGGCTCGGGATGAGGCTAGAGGCCGGAGGATAGAGTCTCAGCTGCAACACGATGCAAATTTATCAGAAAAAAAAATCCGAAATAATACCCAAAATTCCTGCAGCTTGTGATTTAGACTCCTCTTTACAGCCATATTATACTCACAAAATCATGCAAAAGCAGTTTTATGAAACGCGTCCGTTTGTACATCACAGAATATTGCGCACTCTGGTGTTCTGAAAAAAACAAAAACAAGTATATGACGTACGTGTTTAAGCACTGAGTGTAAATGTGAATGAATTAGAATTCCTGTGTTATGTTACATCCACGCTTGCTACACTGGAGAGCATCCGTCAAGTTTTTATCTGCTGACTTTTTATATCCAACGTGTCTGGGATTAGATTTCAGCTAATTTTAGTGGCAATGAAATGTCAAGGAGACAAAAGAGAGCAGTGAGAGATAGAGTAAGTGTGAGAGTTGACGTGCAGAGTGATTACAATATATATATATATATATATATATATATATATATATATATATATATATATATATATATATATATATATATATATATATAAAATTAAGAGAGAGAGAGAGAGGAGGTACAAACATGGAGAAAATAGCTCTGCCTTACTTGCTCTCCCTCTTCGCCTCCCTCTCTTCTCCCATTCGTGGTGGATAACGAAATAACAGAGAAACTAAATATATATACGTTGCTTTTCCTTCCATTTTCTGTTTTTTGTTCCCTCTACGAATCTTTTCCACCTTCTATGTAGCGGTTGTAATACCCTTTAAAAAACGTGCAGTTGAGGTAATCCACAGCATTCAAAATAATATTGTTAAAATCCATCATAAATATTATATTCGACTGCGTTTTAGACTGTGCAACTGAGAGTTTAATGTTTTAACCAGGGACTAGCGAACGTGTCAGCAGGAGCGTTAAAATTACGTTATGGATAATTCGTTGCAAATAGCCTATTACGCTGCAGTTATACGTTATCTGGGTTTTATCGACTCGATATTTGTATATATTATAAACTTATTTGTCTTAAGACATAAACAATTCTGTAAAGGGTAGGTGAGTACAAATAGGAAGCGAGTCTGTCTGGCGCTCAGCAGACGGAGGATCGAGCCTCCACCACGTCTTGCGCTGAATGACCCACATGGGTTTAGCGCTTAACATGAATTAATCAATCAATCAGAGGTTCAAGGTTTTCTGCTGCAGTTATTTAAGAGTCTCTTGTGGAGATACGAGTCTCAGAGAGACGATGGAAGCATAAAACACAGATAAGAGCCGCATCTGGAAGCAGGAGCTGCGCGAGGGAAGAGTTGAAGTTAATATCACAGTTTCAAGAATAAGTATGATGAGAACGAAGATGCCAGAGGCTAGTTATATCAACCAGTTGAAGGCTACGAGGTAGGGCCAGCAGCTGCGAATGGGGCATTGCAAAACAACCCGGTGAGTAATAACTCCATGGTCGGCCATCTCATGGCACTAGATAGAGCAATATTTCTTTCCTCTCCTCTGTGAGTTCCTTCGTTCATTCTCAACAACATTTAAGACATTACTCAGCTTCTAATTTTTGTAATGAGTACATAGTCTAATTTGAAATTACTGAGAAGTTGCATTCACTGCAGAAAATAAAAATAATACTGCAGCAAATAGATAATGAATATGTAAACTTGACCCGAGGCGGAATATAGAAGCGAGACAACCAATGATATTAATAACATGGCTGGAAGTAAGAATTATTACATCAAAGCTTCGGTTAAAACTTACTGACGGATATTTACACAAAAGTTTGAGAAGAGGGGCGCCGATTCTGCTTCATTCTTTGAAGATAACACTTATTAATGATGAATATAAAAAGAACACAATCCGTGACTGGAAAAACACACAAATAACACAAAGGAAAAAAAAAAGTGTCAACGTTGAGGTTCGACTTGGACCAATCACACAGTTGTGTGTGACTGGTTGTTATTGCGTTATTAAAGGCATTAATGCCTAGTTTATGTTAGTGACTAGCAAATAAAAGCGCTGATAAAAACTTAACAACTCACTTTCTGTCTCAAGGTGTTTTCCACATCACACATTTGACCAGTCAGTGTGACCCACTGAACCAAAAAAAAAAAATTGAGGACCACTGAGTCTGGCAAATCATGCGGTATATTTGCGTGTATGAATGATGCATTAACAGCAAATCATGCACTGTTACACGAGGCATCCAGCAGCACGCCAATGCAAGTACGTGTGGGTGCATATGCATGTTCTCAAACACACACACAACCCCTCAACAATTTAGCCTGAGTGTTGAACCTGTTTGTGCATTCTACTTATGTTTTCTCGACTGTGTCAACATTTTTCCTGCGTTTGTTTTCCCCCCGAGGCTTTCTTTTTCATTTATGTTTATTGTTTGTTTTCTATCGCAGGCGATTATCGCTTTTTTTTTTCTACTTTAGAGGAAAATGTGTTCGAGTAATATTTTGGCTTCTCTTCCTGTGTTTCTTCTCCACTGTAGTTCCCTCATGCTCATTTGTGTTCGTTGATGCTCACTGGTGCTCAGTTCCCTCCGGTGATGCTCACTGGTGCTCAGTTCCCTCCGTTGATGCTCACTGGTGCTCAGTTCCCTACGGTGATGCTCACTGGTGCTCAGTTCCCTCCGGTGATGCTCACTGGTGCTCAGTTCCCTCCGGTGATGCTCACTGGTGCTCAGTTCCCTCCGTTGATGCTCACTGGTGCTCAGTTCCCTCCGGTGATGCTCACTGGTGCTCAGTTCCCTCCGTTGATGCTCACTGGTGCTCAGTTCCCTCCGGTGATGCTCACTGGTGCTCAGTTCCCTCCGGTGATGCTCACTGGTGCTCAGTTCCCTCCGGTGATGCTCACTGGTGCTCAGTTCCCTCCGGTGATGCTCACTGGTGCTCAGTTCCTCCGGTGAGCTCACTGGTGCTCAGTTCCCTCCGGTGATGCTCACTGGTGCTCAGTTCCCTCCGGTGATGCTCACAGGTGCTCAGTTCCCTCCATTGATGCTCACTGGTGCTCAGTTCCCTCCGGTGATGCTCACTGGTGCTCAGTTCCCTCCGTTGATGCTCACTGGTGCTCAGTTCTCTCCGGTGATGCTCACTGGTGCTCAGTTCCCTCCGTTGATGCTCACTGGTGCTCAGTTCCCTCCAGTGATGCTCACTGGTGCTCAGTTCCCTCCGTTGATGCTCACTGGTGCTCAGTTCCCTCCGGTGATGCTCACTGGTGCTCAGTTCCCTCCGTTGATGCTCACTGGTGCTCAGTTCCTTCCGTTGATGCTCACTGGTGCTCAGTTCCCTCCGGTGATGCTCACTGGTGCTCAGTTCCTCCGGTGATGCTCACTGGTGCTCGGTTCCCTCGTGATGCTCACTGGTGCTCAGTTCTCCGGTGATGCTCACGGTGCTCAGTTCCTCCGGTGATGCTCACTGGTGCTCAGTTCCCTCCGGTGATGCTCACTGGTGCTCAGTTCCCTCCGTGATGCTCACTGGTGCTCAGTTCCCTCTGGTGATGCTCACTGGTGCTCGGTTCCTCCGGTGATGCTCACGGTGCTCAGTTCCCTCCGGTGATGCTCACTGGTGCTCAGTTCCCTCCGGTGATGCTCACAGGTGCTCAGTTCCCTCCGGTGATGCTCACTGGTGCTCAGTTCCCTCGGTGATGCTCACTGGTGCTCAGTTCCCTCCGGTGATGCTCACTGGTGCTCAGTTCCCTCCGGTGATGCTCACAGGTGCTCAGTTCCCTCCGGTGATGCTCACAGGTGCTCAGTTCCCTCCGGTGATGCTCACAGGTGCTAGATTCTGTCAGTTGCTAATCATATTAAACCATTTTAATTGTAAAAAAAAAAACACGGACAAATTGCAATTGTATTCCAACTGTTGTTCGCATTTTAATAAATAAACATTATAAGTTACATAATATTTCCCAGAGACCTTTTACACAACACTCAAATGTTTCCGGCAATTACTCCACTATTTTTACTTTTGCGTGGAACTGAAGTGTTGTCTTACGCTATATTTGACATTCCCGCTAAAGTGGAGATTTCTAACACATTTTATTTCCAGGGATACGACCGTAAATAGTCAGCTAACACAGCTATATTTTTTTTTGTTCCTGCATGGTGGGCAGCTCAAAATGAATGTAGGGAAACTTGGCTATTTTTGTCATGACGGGGAATGTGAGACTTTCTAATGATAAATGCTTTAAAGGCCATTAAAAGGCTTTTATCTTATCGTATTTTACACTTATTTCATGTACGCCTCATGGAAAATCATGGGCGAATTTTACCTGGTGTTGGGCAATCGCCCGTGTGTCACGGTGTCTTCTCGTTAACCCAAGTAAATCCCATATCCACCTATTAGCTGAAGCTAAACCAGTCACATAGGAGTTTGAGAGGACTTCCCTGGGCATGTGTATCGTACCTCAACATGACACCGATATCAATGGCTTGATTGGAAGTAGGTTGAATCCACTCTTTCTTTGATCTACGTTGAACGGTTTAGTTACACGGAAATGTTCGTTGGAATCTAGAGTTCTTGTTCACTTAATTTAACACGCCGGGTACTACGAATTGTTTCAACGTCTCTCGATTACCATCGTTTGTTCATGAGTTCAACTTGTGAACTATATTCGTGGATAATGTCCATGACAGGGAGAATTTTAGCAACACTTCGCTTTGCAAAGACAACAATGACAGTTTCAACACTATCTTAGCTCCAGTTCTCCTAAAAAATCGTTCGATGCGAGCACAGGTGACACGGAGACACGCAATTAACTACGAATTTATGATTTTCTGAATGTGATCGGTGTTATCACTACCTCGGGATTTAGCTAACTCGCAATCGTCGATCAGAGTCTTGCCGCCTAGCACGGCCGGCCAGAGACAGACATAGACTGACGGAGAGAACATGCTTGGCTTCCACACCTCCTTATATTGGCATAATAATGCTGACAATGTCTGAAAAGCATGAGTGCAGTTAACTCTGCATGGTTAAGTCAAGGAACTGATTTCTCTTGTCCTGACACATTCCAGGCAACATAAGACTAACTACTTACACTAAGAACTTGTCTATAATATGATTAAGGCAGCAGGAGAGAGAGAGAGAGAGAGAGAGAGAGAGAGAGAGAGAGAGAGAGAGAGAGAGAGAGAGAGAGAGAGAGAGAGAGAGAGAGAGAGAGACGGGGAGAGAGATTGAGAGGTCTCACTACGCCCCAGCTCTGGCATATGCATCTGATTTATGATTAATTTCAATCTAATTTTCCCTTCTAATGTACACGTGCAAGCTGAGCTGTTTGGGGTACATATTTAATCATCATCTCCAGATGTTGGAATGATTAAGAGGGAGCGTAGCCCCCTTTACAGGGGCCACTACCCACTATCCGGTTGGAGATAATTCCTCCACAGGGAATCTAACCAGGGATCTGCGATTGTGAATTGATGCTCTATCACTGTGAGCTACGCGGCATGGTACTGTAAGTCTATTTATATTATTTAAATTTTATTTCTAAATTACATGATTAAGAAATTTTGAATTTCTTAACCATTCTTCTTCTTCTTGTCCTTTATCCGTTTATCAGCCTCTGTATCGAGCCATCGTTCACCTATTCTTCTTTTAGTTACTTGATTTCTTACACCCTCTTTTGTTAACTCAACCGTCCTTTCTTAATTTCACTTATTCGTACGTCCATCAGTTTTATATTTCCCAACCAACCGTCTATCCATACATTCGTCTGGTAACCCATCTATTGTTAATCCATCCCTTCATCCACTCTTACATTCATTCATACATATCCGGTTCATACATATCCCTTCATCAATTCTCAATCAATCCAGCCATCAACCCATCATTATGTATCTAACCCCAACCCCATCCGTTTACCCACTCGTCACCCCATCCATTAACATACTCATTTGTCCGTAAACACTCCCATTCAGGAGTACCAAACTTCAGAATCCAATCATGAGGAAGACGTAACTTGCCACCGCCAACAAGAAGGTAATATACTAATCAGTTGGGAGTTCCTTCCCTCTAATACAGTGCTGATGAAAGCTGCTCCTGCGAATGGCTGGTTCTCCTACCTTCTACAAGTTCTGATTACCCACGGAAGAGGTACAAACCGTCTCACTCTTTGTATCTCCAAAAGCCGGAAACTAAATCTGTATCTTCTTCACCCTCACTGTATTCTCAGCAACTCTCTCCTCCAACTATTCAACGAATCTTCTTCAATCTCTCGAACGCCAACACTCTTCCCGAAACGCGCTCGCCAGGAACCCATTACCTCCACACGATAATCCAGCAGACCACGAGCATGCAACGCCGCGTTGAAAACTTCCAAAAATTTGACATTTACATAATATCTACGAGGCTTTAAGGTACATTTTACGATGATCGCCACAAAATTGAAGCACTTGATGTTGTCATGTTGCTTATATAGCTGGGTGCTTGGCAGTCGTTTGTAAGATGCTGGTCTTAAATTTGGGCTAAGCTTCGTGATACTGGTTTTGCGTCTGGTATACCATATTTTTTTCATACCTTTCATCTTGTATACTAGGCTACGTGAACCCTGTTTCTGATTTATTTGGCTGTGATATGTAGTACGTGATATATTGGGTTATTTTTTGTACCTGATATACTACTTGCATTGTGTGATACCTTGACAATACCTGGGTTATTATTTAGCATTCTTATTATAATGTTTAGAGTTCATGTAATGTACTTTGGGCCAATTAAGTATTTAAACGTGTGTATATGATACATGAAGCTGTAAGCTGTATTTCTGAAAAGTTTTATATGTGAACGCGAGAGAATGAATGTAATCATAACATAAAAATAATAATTATTACTTATTATCTAGTCCCAAAAGCGATATTTAGACCATTATCAAACCGGGTTTTGATAATGCAGTCCAAGACAGATTGGAGTCGTCTTTTCTAAGTTGATGTAGTAATTGTGTATGCGTCAGTGAGAGGAACAAGTGACAAGTTAATGCTCCTCACAAAACAATTTGACTAAAGGCAGCAAACACATTTTGGCTATTTCACAGAACGGGTAGGACTCGAACCCATAGCTAAGAAATGTTATCCTGCCAAAGCCCATCCTTATCTAAGGAAGTCTACCATCCTCTCCAGGATTGCGCCCCCAACAACTGGTTGAAACAGTTCGTATTTACTGCTAGCTATGTACGGAGACCTGTCAGTAAAATTTTCAACTTCCCTGTGCTTGGGTAGTTTCACTTCAGCACGTCTCTCCAGTCCCAATTTATTTCTCATGTGGCAAAATCTCTCGCTTCACACCAAGAGGGTCCGGGTTCGATTCCCGGCAAACGGGTGGTAACATTGGTCGTGTTTCCTTGCACCTCTTGTCCATGTTCACCAATCAGTAATAATGGGTACCTGAGTGTTAGTCGACTGGTGTGGGTCGCATCCTGGACAAAAGTGACATAATTTGCCCGAAATGTCAGCTAGGACTGTATAACATGTAAGACACAATGAGGTCAACGACATCATAAAGAGAACCCTTGCTACAGCTGGATGCCCAGCCGAGAGAGAGCCTCGATCACTAGCAGCCAACAACGCCCACAACCCAGCAAACCGCCCCGACGGGATCACCATCTATCCTTGGAAGAATGGCAAGATCTTAGCATGGGATTATACCTGTGTGTCGACACTGGCTGACACCTACATCCATCACAGTGTTGGGCGACAGGGAGGAGCTGCTGACCACAGAGAGGAGTACAAGATCGGCAAGTACAGGGACATAAGCCAACAGTATAAATTTGTCCCAGTGGGATCAGAGACCTTGGGAGCGTGGGGAAAAAATGCAACACGTTTCCTTAAAGAACTGGGTTCCAGACTCATCGACACCACCAAGGACCCAAGGGCAGCCACGTTCATGTTCCAGCGTCTCAGTGTGGCCATCCAGAGGGGAAACGCATGCTGCATTCTTGGCTCGCGTCCGGCTTCGGAGGAGCTGGAGGAGATTCATAATCTCTGACATATTGTACCATTGTTTTCATGTTCATGTTTGTGTTTTCTACAAATGTATTCTGTCTATTAATAAAGCATTTATATATATATATATATATATATATATATATATATATATATATATATATATATATATATATATAACATGACTTCACCGTTCTATTGTACTGTTGATATATTATGTTAAATTCCTTAAATGAAATAAATGATAAATGTATAACTATGTATGAAAAACTAGGTATTATTATTATTGTAATTATTATTGTAATTATTATATTCTTTTATTTATACGCATATTTTATAGCATAAATACCAGAGGGAATAGTAATGCATAAATAAATGAATAAATAACATTAATAATAAATGCAACAATACTGTAGTGACACGACTTCATATTTACCTCACAAAGATAATTAAAGAGGAAACTTCAACAAAAGCCATACATGAAACACTTCAAGATTTAGGGGACTTAAGGCGCTTGCAAAACACACATTTAATTTTTCGGCAAAACAAATTCTCCCAAATCCTAAATCTTTCAAGTGGTCTTTACACGGAGAGTCCCTGAGTCATGAGCAGAGATACGCAACATGTTTTGCCGAGCTTTGTGATAATCTTGCAAGTCTTTTCAGAAGTCTTGGAAGGCTGGCTGATTCCCGACACTGTCATGAGGCCGCGGGGCGCAAAATCTTCCTCCGCGGGAGTCAAGAGGAAAATTGCCAAGAGGCAGAATTTCCTCTTTCATGGCTCGTGACAGGTGGCGGGCAGCTGGAGTAACAAGCCAAGATGGCCGCAGGGAAAACAAATTTTGAATCAGGTAATCCAATTATTTTTCCTCGTAATGTGTGTGTGTAGGAATGATAATTTTAAATAATGAAAGGGCATTATTGTTGATTTCTTTTGTATTAAAATAAATTATTATTTTTTGCGTATATGTAAAACAGCAGTATGATATGACGTCTTTGGTCTTAAACACAGGACCGGAAAATTTGTTTTGCGTGTGTATAAGGCGCAGCAGTTGAGTCTTGCCTCATAATGAAGACCGACAAAAAAAAATAAAATGGGCATTTCAAAGGATGTTCCTTGATGTCAATGAAGGGCTCTTGCTCCCAGGAACTGGAGTTCCATTCCCTTCTCCGGATTGAGTGTGATTACCTCCAATTCCTCAGGCGCTTTATGATCCCTACGGATTTAGTGTTCTCTTTTTGAATGTGATGTAAATACATACCGGACAAATCCCGCCAGAATTTTCAAGGTGTAAATTACGATGTATTTTTTTCTCCTACGTTTTAAGGAGAGTTCGAGGAGCTTCAAGCTTTATTGAATTCATAAGGACAATGATGGTTCTCTTTACATTTTCCATATCTGCAGTTTTGCCAGTCTTAAAAGCAGTAATTAGTTCACAGCAATGCTGCAGGCTAGAGAGAAATGGTTTAAGCAGTAAGACTGGCTTTGTATCTGTTATGAAGGTTCTAGTTATTCATCCTATCATGTTTCTTACAGTTGTTACTGTTGTGATCCTTGAATGTAAGATTTTCTGACATTATCACTCCTAGGTCCCTCACATTACTCTCCCGCTTTGTTAAGTAGTTTAAGTTTGTTGTACATTTCATTGCATTTTTTATTCCCTCAAATTTTCCATATCCTGGTAAATTAAATATATCCACCTCGAAGATCTTTGTTTACTGTATTACTTATACCACCACTGTTTCGGGGCAAGTCAATTAACACAATAATGTCGGTAAATTTCTCACTGAACCTTCCTGGGAGACTCGTTCTTGACCGTTTTTATTCTATGATTTATGTCTCTTCACCACAAACCTCCAGCCCATCCTACCTCCCACCCCCACTAACCTCCATCACATCAGCCCCCTCCCTCCTCCACCCACATTTCGTGACCCAACGCCCTACGACACGCCATTATCCAACACCCACACACCCCACCCATCACAGCTCAACACCATCAACCACCCACCCCACCCATCACAGCTCAACACCATCACCCAACCACCCCACCCATCACAGCTCAACACCATCACCCACCCACCCCACCCATCACAGCTCAACACCATCAAAATCCCACCCCACCCATCACAGCTCAACACCATCACCCACCCACCCCACCCATCACAGCTCAACACCATCACCCACCCACCCCACCCATCACAGCTCAACACCATCACCCACCCACCTCACCCATCAAAGCTCAACACCACCACCCACCCACCCCACCCATCACAGCTCAACACCACCACCCACCCACCCCACCCATCACAGCTCAACACCATCAAACACCCACCCCACCCATCACAGCTCAACACCATCACCCACCCACCCCACCCATCACAGCTCAACACCATCAAACACCCACCCCACCCATCACAGCTCAACACCCACCCCACCCATCACAGCTCAACACCACCACCCACCCACCCCACCCATCACAGCTCAACACCACCACCCACCCACCCCACCCATCACAGCTCAACACCATCAAACACCCACCCCACCCATCACAGCTCAACACCATCACCCACCCACCCCACCCATCACAGCTCAACACCATCAAACACCCACCCCACCCATCACAGCTCAACACCCACCCCACCCATCACAGCTCAACACCACCACCCACCCACCCCACCCATCACAGCTCAACACCACCACCCACCCACCCCACCCATCACAGCTCAACACCACAAACACCCACCCCACCCATCACAGCTCAACACCACCACCCACCCACCCCACCCATCACAGCTCAACACCACCACCCACCCACCCCACCCATCACAGCTCAACACCATCACCAACGCACTTATAAGAGCACAAAACAGTCAACAATAGGATCTCATTTTGTTTAATGAGACAAATAAGTTTTCGCATGATCGTGTGGATGGCAGCAACTAAATATTAAATTAATTCCTAATTCAATGAGATTTTAATTAGAAGATTTATCCGAACTGCATAAAATGTTTTTCCCTTGATATAAGAAACTAATTAATAACAATTTTGTGGGTGCTCTACGGAAGATTCCAATCGTAAATATATTGTCTCAAACACTCCTAATTTAATAGATTTCAATCCTTAAAAATCTAAAAAAATAGCATTAAGGAGACATTTATATTGTATAAATCAGTGAATAGGAATTATAATATTATTTCTACTACTAATACTACTAATATTATTATTATTACTGTCAAGCCACATACAGTAAGTTTTATAATAAACCAAAATTTGAAAAGTAGACGCTCCTAGAGAATAAAAACCAAAACAATAAAGATTATTTTTATTTGGTATATGTAAAGGCTTAAACCAGCCCCAACCTGTGAAATCATCAGCATTAAAACCATCCTCGTAAAAGAGTGAATAAAATTTCAAGTATTACATCGTCTGCATTATTCACTCTATACACTTATATTAAAATCATTCATTTGCTGATACATTTACGAAAACTCATGTCTATAAAAAATAACTTGAGCGTCTTTTTTATTATCCCCATAAACCGATCGAACTCTTCCCTGGATTAAAAAGGCTCAAAATAGAGGTAAGAATTTATAAGCTTATAGCTCTTATGACCATGCTAATTGGGGCTTTCAATAACAAGGGGTCAGACCCTTCACATACTTGACTGGAAAATATTAGCGAACATTGAATGATTCAATCCCTTGCAATCCATGATAAAATACATCTGATTATATATATATATAAAGCTTGGAAGAATCACATAATTTACTCTCCGAAATTAAGAGGATAATATATATTTTTTAACCTGCTTTTTATGACAGAAGAATACTTGACTCTTATTATTTATTATTATTTATCATCATCATTAATTTTTACTGTTTTATTATTTCTCTCATGTCTACCAGTGATGATTATTCTCATTAAGCAAGAAATAACTCACATAGTCTCACCGACAAAAACATAAATAAAAAATAAATTCAACAAAAGCAAATATAAATACACGCTTTGTCCAAAATTCCCCGCCCCCCCTTCAAAAAAAAAATATAGCAGGAATAAATGACTTTGTGATCTGTTTGTTTTCGTCGAAGCAATTTGCAATCATTTCCCCCCACTGGCGACGCTGAGGTCCCTCGCCTCATCTTGCATGCATAAATTGTTGCATACAATTTTTCAATGGCAAAAATGTCATGTTTGGAGACCAACTTTCTTGGATGTTTTTCGTCCAAGTTTAGCTATGATGCCAGGATGATCAGAGTATGCATGCATATGCAATGATTTCCGTCCCTCTGCATTGCCATCTTAAGGACGGTTGCATGCAAGACAAGCTTAACCAGTGGTGGTACGGGAGCTGGATCAATCAGGCTGGTTTCTTAAAATTGCTGGATAAATTTGCCGTTGGGAGCGATCAGTAATTTCCGCAGATCTTTCAATACCTACTTCTAATACCAGTTTATTCTGAAGGGAAACATCTCGGTTATGATTCACCATAATCAAGGTCTGCTAAAAATCTCACTGAATTACAGATTATCAAAGAACAAGTATATGAAGAATCTAATTCAGTAATTTTTAAAGGGGTGGACCCGTAAGCCAAGTGGAAGGCCTCGGTCATATGACCAAAAGCTCCAGCTGTGGGGTCATCATATGACTAAGAACCGCGTCAGGAAACACTTGTCCTGTTTCCTGACAAACCTTACCTAACATAAATACATAAATAAATTAAAATAATAAAGTTGGTTAAAAACTCAATAGAAAGACTGGGAAACATACCAAGGAGACTATTGTGTTACATATGAAGACAGCAAGGCACTGATATCATTAAGACACTGAACCAACCGAGGTCAACATAACATGAGAACCTACACAAGGGAGTCATATCGTTTATGCGAAACTCACAGAAATGTTCCTGGTAGATCACCTTACCTGATCAGGAGCAGAGTAAAAGTGAAGTGATTCTCCAAACTTCAACCCACACCAGGTAAGGTTAATGCTACCAAGAGTAGAAATTAAAGCAAATCAGACCCCAGGAACTGGAGTTTAACCTCAGCCAGCTAGATGGTAGTGCGGGCAGTAACACAGAGAGAAACAAGAAGCGAAAATACGAGTCAAAGAACAAGAGAAAATAATAGTAACTTACAATCAAATGCAAAGAAGTCTGGGTAAAAATCAACCCTCATTTCAAAGCAACATAAAAAAAAATAAAAAAGTGACAAAAAATTGATGAGTATAGACAAATATGAAAACAAATAAAATGAAAGTTTCCGAGGTGACAGACAAGTGGGTGGGAAAATTTTTGATAAACGACCTGAAAAACAAATTTAAAATTTGTCATTGCATGATTTAAAAAAAATAAATTACTACTACTACTACTACTACTACTACTACTACTACTACTACTACTACTACTAATAATAATAATAATAATAATAATAATAATAATAATAATAATTATTATTATTATTATTATTATTATTATTATTATTATTACATATAATAAAATAATAATTATAATCATTGTTTCATCATCAATATTATCAACATTATTTTATTATTATTACTCTCCAGAAAACAGTTTACAGCTAAGTGGTGTATCAGGCGGAAGACCTGTAGTTATAACCACTGGTTATAACTACAGTTAAGAGATGATAATTAACTTCAGGTTATGGATAAGAAATTGATTTATGTCTTCACCAACGTATTATTTCCTTCTATTTTTTTTTTCGTGGGTAAAGTGTGAGTTCTATTTTATTTCCTTGTTTTAATATATTTGGCTGTATGTTTATAGTTCTCTTCGTACTTAATGTTCAAATTTTAATTACTTTCCAGGTCTCTCTTTCCTTCAGTTCATCTCTAAATTGCCTCTTACTCTTTTCTTACTTCTTTCTACTCTCTCTTCTATCTACTCTTACTCTATCCTCTTAATCATTATTCTTATTCTAGAATCATTCTAATCTAGATATATTCAATCTGAAAGTTCTTAATCAGATATAGTTCTTAATCTAGATATAGTTCTTAATCTAGATATAGTTCTTAATCTAGATATAGTTCTTATTCTAGATATAGTTCTTAATCTAGATATAGTTCTTAATCTAGATATAGTTCTTAATCTAGATATAGTTCTTAATCTAGATATAGTTCTTAATCTAGATATAGTTCTTATTCTAGATATAGTTCTTATTCTAGATATAGTTCTTAATCTAGATATAGTTCTTAATCTAGATATAGTTCTTAATCTAGATATAGTTCTTAATCTAGATATAGTTCTTATTCTAGATATAGTTCTTAATCTAGATATAGTTCTTAATCTAGATATAGTTCTTAATCTAGATATAGTTCTTATTCTAGATATAGTTCTTAATCTAGATATAGTTCTTAATCTAGATATAGTTCTTAATCTAGATATAGTTCTTAATCTAGAGATAGTTCTTAATCTAGATATAGTTCTTAATCTAGATATAGTTCTTAATCTAGATATAGTTCTTAATCTAGATATAGTTCTTAATCTAGATATAGTTCTTAATCTAGATATAGTTCTTAATCTAGATATACTAGTATGTTCTTAATCTAGATATAGTTCTTAATCTAGATATAGTTCTTAATCTAGATATAGTTCTTAATCTAGATATAGTTCTTATTCTAGATATAGTTCTTCTCAGCAGATAGTCTCATTGTTGACTTCCTAGTCCTCTGCTTTCTGTCTTTCCCGTGTTCTCTCTCTCTCAACTTCAACTACATTCTAGAAATATTACATGCCAAAAACGGCTCTGACAACCTAGACTTCGAAAGCGAGTCTATCACTGGAAAACAAAAACAAAAAAATATAGTAATCCATTCATAGACGCGAGGAAAAGATAACATAAACTGACAGTGACTTCAGAAAAAAATAGTTGCATCGTTTTTGTTTTGCTGCGTGTAAATGATCCGTGGGATTTTGTTTTGGACTTTTATTTTTTTTTCGTTTTGAGAGTTGTCGAGAAAATGAGCACCAAATAATGATCAACTACTAACAATAATACTAACAATACTACTACTACTACTACTAACAATAATAATAATACTGCTCAACAAAAACAAAAAATCGTTGCCAAAGATATTTGAAGGTATTTAGGGCATTTTGCTGAATTCGAAAATGGTAGTAGGTTTTTGAAATTGGCTCTAGTTTGTGAGACAATGCCTACCTACCCTCAATTAACTGGGAACTTATCCATAACGCGTGTATATGTATATCTAGTGAAAATTTGTATATATAGATAGTTTTAATAAAGATTAAAATTTTATTTTTAAATTATTTAATATTGTAACCTTCATTTTGTTATTTTTTCGAGATACACATGAGTTCTTCACGAAGAGTCTGCTTAAACAATCCCAATGCATTTTGCTACATTTGTGGCGAATACTCTTTGTGAAAACAAAGAAAAAATCACAAATTATGTAAAACTAAGTTTGTCTTGCTTATTTTGGAATGGTGTTGGGGCAACAAGACAAGTCTTGGGCTCCCCATATAGTCTGAAAAACCTGTGCAGGAAAAGTTTAAACTTGGGTGGGCCTATGGTGTGGAGAGCCGAAAACCCACCACGAAGACTGTTATTTCTGTATGGTGAATGTGAAAGGTTTCAATCTATACAAGAAAGTCAAGTGGGAGTATCCTGATTTAGAGTCAGCAAGGAGACCTGTGCCACACAGGGAAGACGTTACCATACCAGTGTTTACAACATCAGGGTTTAGGATGTAACACAGGTGATAGCAGTGGAGGTGAATATGAAGTATTTCAACCCATCCCCCCAGCAGTTCTCCCAAGAATTCAGTGATCTGATACGCGACCTCAGTCTGGCAAACAAGCATCAGAACTTTTAAAATTCTGACTTAAGAAAAGAATTGTTAGATTAGATTATCCTTTCTCTCACAAAAAAAAAAATAAGCATAACTTACTACAACTGCAATACATGAAATTTAATATAAAGGCGATATAAAGTTTTGACATACGATCAGAAAACGGGGACCCACGAGCACTGTAGAAAGATCTGTCAGATAATCACTGTCAGTCACCCATTTGACTGTCTTAGCAACAGTGAAATACTGTCTGCTACTGGGAGGATGGGCTGCGTAAACGTATGAGTGAGACTCATGTTCCATCAAGTACCAGTGTCAGAAGTATTACTTGTGTAGTATTCATATATATTCCCTAGCAGCATTTATAGGCAGGCTCCCTAGCCAAGCCTTAAGTGGCGTGACCTACTCCCCCTCCCGTAGGCCCTTTCTCACAGGTCTCTCTCTGTCTCAGATTCAAGGAGGCTTACGAGACTTGCAGACGGACAGGTTGGGACTCTTCCACGTTTACCAAGTACGACGCCTCTATAACAGCCTACAGTTGTTTCCTTTGCTACCATCACTCCAAAGAACCCTCCTAACACCATTAACTAAGTGTGCATACACAGAGAGGAACGGATAATATCTAGCGTCTCAAGAGGAAGGGAGATGAGGTTAATTCCATCTAAAAACAAAATTGTCAGCCGTGATCTCACACAACTTATTGGATCCAAGTTGAGTGTCAGAGCATTGCTTCTAAACAGAACAAAACACAGAGATTATGAAGAGAAGTTAACAAGGAGAGGGAATTTCTGCAAACTTCGCTGCCTGATCAGCAATCAGGAGCTATCCCGAACCTTCCTTGAATCATATTTGATTGCCTCTCACTGCCCAGGGGCTGTGATCCCCATGCGCTTCCCCGTGAATATAAT
>WNWK01002492.1:147500-170000 GCA_009830355.1 Cherax destructor | reverse complement strand
GATAAGAATATAGAGGCGGAACAAGGAGCTTTGAGCCAGTCACAGTAAATACACTTAGGCGTGTACACACTCACGCAAAAAAAAAAAAAAAAAGGAGAGGACGAGTAGACTATATTTCTGTACTACCAGATAAAATTTGATTCCTAACCACGAAAAGCAAGCAGGGAAGAAAGTACTCCAGTGAATAAACGAGTACATGAAAAAAAGGAAAACATTGACAGTACAGAGTACGAAGTGTTGGAATGGGTAATAGCAGGAAGTGGACTCCTCCGAGGCTCAGTACCAGGAACTTCACTATTTCTGGTTTATGGAAATGACCTGCAGCAAAGAATCGACTTCTTTGTGAAAGTAATAAAAAGATTATAACTGTGAAATGAAAGATTGTCTTGAGTAAGGCATAGACATATTGGAAAGAATAGTTAAATAACCAGCTACTTTAGTTCAGCCCAGACAATTGCAAGGGTCCCCAACATTCCTGGGACCCAGCTGGGCTCTGGAAGACCATTACGTTGCATAACCTACTCCTATACTGAATGCTCATTGAACTGACTGGAGAATTTCATCTCTGATTTCTCTTTCATGTAACCTCTCATTACGGCGTTAAGGCGCATGTCAAGTGCAGGACGTTTCTGATTGAGCTGTGTTGCTCAGTTTCCCGATACTAATCTTGTTTCCTTCATGAACTAGTCTGAGAACTTCCATGTTCTTCCTCCAGAGGGTCACAAGCGTTAAGGTGCTGATCTTAACTGGATAACTTGCAGAAATATTACCTGGTTACTAAAGGATTCGGAAGGTTCCTAGCAAACATGAAACGAATATATTGAAAACCACGATTTAAAAATGGAAGTTAAACCATGTTTCGGTCTATCCCCGACCAATATCAAGTAACAGGTGACGTTATAATGTTGTCTTGCTACTTGGTAATAGCCCAAAATGGTCTCTCATTACGTCATCCAGTTCTCATTTCCAGTATGTGAGCTGGAATAATGTTCGTAGAATTACCGCTCTCCAGGAGCTTTGTAACGGCTTGACAAAGCTCCTGGAGGGCGAAACGTTGTCACAATAAAATGTCGCATTAGTTGCACTTGTGTCCTCGTACCTAACATTATGTGAGCTAAAATTGAAGTGTTTTATCCAAGGTATAATAACTTATTCTTCCTCTTGGAGGACCTTAGCAATGGTGGTCCTAATTATCAATAATGTGTTTTCCAGAGTATAAAAATCATATTATTCTACATCTGATATTTGGTGGGCATTGTCTCCCTAACAGGGAAAACGAAATGAAAAAAGTTTGAACTCAAAGGGCATATTCAATTTTATGTTGAAAATTTATGGGGAATGTAGACCACCACAGTATGCTGATTCCTCACAGCCGTCAGTGGCATAAATATGACCTGTAGATCCTGGTGCTCAGTGTCTGGAAAGTGACGGAAACATCAAGAACATAGAATACATAAGTTTAAAAAAGATTGCCTTGTCACTGTTATGGTATCATTGACATTAATTAAAATGAAGAAGCGCTATATAAATTTTGAACTTTTCCAAATCTGACAAAGATCAGACTGCGACACGTGTAAGAGGTTACTTTCTACTGGTATCGAGGTAATGATTTATTTTGATCCAGTCTTAGAGAGATGCTGAAGGAAAAACATTTATCTTTTCCGAATGTATTTTACATCATTTTACCAGCTCACTTCTTTCATACTGTATTCTCCAAGCAATGTATTCTCCAAGCCAGCTCCTGTCAGTGATCTTATTGGACCTCTGTTTAAGCATGTTATGATACCCACAACGTCCGAAGTGTGTTCCGCAACCCACCTCCTGTACAACTTATCCTAGCTCTTTAGTGTACAGTTCATCCCACCTCTTTAGAATGTTCCTAATCCAGCCTCTTAGTGGGTTTCCCAACCCACCTAATTATGCTCCTCAACTCAATCTACCTCAACTCGCCTCAATCTACCTCCTCAACCTCCCATCTTCTTACAGTGTTCTCCAAATTCATCCTCTTCCTCCAAGTTATTTCTATATCCCTTCACGTAGTGTCCAAACACAATATGACCATTTTGTCCATCTAACTTTTGAGCCCCGTCGAGAGATATCTAATTAGGGAGGCGCATCTCTCATGCATATGGAACAAGTTGGAGAAACTATTGCAAGGGGAGGTGGCATATCGAGTAAAATCTAGAAAAAAAAAAGAAAGGGGAGGTGACAAATTGGACAAAATATATGTCAAGGGTAGAACGGGTTGAACTACTGCTAGGGAAGGCGGCAAATTGACGAAAAGGTATACAAGAAAATAAAAATCTTTGAACTATTGCAATGGGAGACATCTTGGTGAATAAAAGAGAGAGAGAGTGAGAGAGAGAGAGAGGAAAGGAACAAATTGTGGTGCTATCTTGAAAAAAAGAATTATGAAAGCAAAGATAGGCTTTGATGTGCTAACTCGCATATCTTCAGTGGAGTTAGAAAGATGAATCAAGGAAAGCACTTTTTATAAGTTTCTAAATGAAGTGACTAACTCATTTGTTAAACCAATAATAAGAGTACCAAAATAACATCCAGTCTGAAAAAATTAAGGGCACAATTTCAACAAGTCAGCAAACTACACTATCAGGCGTAGGTTAGTAGGCTGGGTAGGATGTGCAGTTTGCAGACTTGTTGAAAATGTGTCTCTATATACTTTTTTTTGTTTTAGGTTGGTTGATATGTTGCTTCTATTACAGGTTTGACAGTAGAGTTGATTGTTCAATAATTGCAAAGTTGGTCTACGAGTGATACTGCATATGGTTATATTGAGTTGGTTCTGAGATAGACCTGCCTATCGTGGGCCAATAGGCCAATAGGCCTACATCACTCTTGCCTGGTCCTTATGTTTTACCAAGAATATTTAGGTTTGCCATGTAATAATAGTAAAGAAAGTGTGCATAGATTATTCTGATAATCAACTAATGAGGTAACTAAATTAAATACAGTTACTCTTATTTTACTAGAAACTAAACTGCCAGTTTATGATCATTTATCTTCACATTTAATATGACAAGATAAGACATCCAGTAAATGTGAATTATGACATAATTAAGTCCGAGTTACACACACACACACACACACACTGTTAAAAAATAGTGAAATTTCAAGCGCTTTCGTGATTTCTCACATTATCAAGGAACTTATAATGTGAGAAAGTGAGAAATCAAGAAAGCACATGGAATTTCACTATTTTTTTCACTGTGGTTGTTCTGCATATTGTGATATCACTTGTTTATTGTGATCTTATTGCATATATATATATATATATATATATATATATATATATATATATATATATATATATATATATATATATATATATATATATATATATACACAGGACCCCGGATTTCATACTGCTCCCAACTCTAACAATTATGTAAGTGTATTTTTGTAAGTGCTTTTGTAAGTGTACTTTTGGATGGGTCTGAAACGGACTAATTTAATTTACACAAGTCGTAATGAATGACTACTAATAAATAAACATAAGAATGGGAGGGGATTCGACCCGTGGGTCATTCATATAGAGGCCGTTGGGGCTCTATATTGTTTCCTCTCTTTTTTTTATTTTAGCTTTGCGATGTCCTGTTTGTGTTTATTTCTGTAGAGTACTAATAATTTTTCCACCATATTTATTTGTCTGTAAAAAAATAATTACGCAAGATTTTGACAATGAAAAACAGACACAACTATTTTATTGAATGTATTTGGTGAAGACACAAAGAAGTTAGACTGTTCCTTGAGCAATGCATTACGATTTATATTAACACCTGTAACAAATGTTTTCTGATGTGTCAACACGGACAGAGGATGATGACAGACACATCAGAACAATAACCCACAGAAGGTAATGAGATATATAACTATACCGCGAGAACAAATGAACGAAGAAAACAAAACAAAAATGAAATTGATCAGTTTAGTGATGCAGATGACTGCATTTACAATATCGATAGTTCAGGACCTTTATACAATATTTATCCCGTTGCCTGCGTTCAGACCTTTGTGGCCAGGGACATGACAGAGACACTGTGAACCATATTATAAACCCGAGGGGAACTATTGGTCCTACAATAGTTATCCACTGTCAACGTTCAAACATATAGTTACTTTTGTGGTCAGGGACACGACACAGACACTTTGAATTATACCATACACCCGAGATGAACTACTGGTAGTTCAGTTCCTATTCTTTATACCTGATCAATTAAGCAACTGGCAGGAATTTACTCATTGTTAAATACGAATACTGTTCGTAAGTAAGTGCACTAAAATTTACAAGCTTTCTGGAAAATGATTGTGAGGTGCAGAATTGTGATGCAGAATTATTCAGACAGCTTGGACTATGCTTATGCTCGAGTGCCAGTAGTGTGCGTCAGGTGAAGTGTGAATTGTGTCTCATATTCCTTCCACATTCCTGTTGGAACTCAGTCAGATATCACTGGTTCTTTTTCCTGTTTCCTGGTTGGTGGTAGAGTGAAAAGCAAGTGAGCCTGAGACAAATTAGATCCTCATTTTAATTTAATTCCCGTAAATATTAAAATCAAATGTGATATATATATATACATATATATATATAATATATATATATAATTATATATATATATATATATATATATATATATATATATATATATATATATATATATATATATATATATATATATATATATATATATATTATATAATGGATGTGACTTACTCGTGGCCATGACCTTGACATTGCAATAACGTAAATATAAAATTTAAAACTTGAAGTTCTTGCAGATTTCAAAGTAGCATGTCAGGTTTGCCAAGCACAACATGATGCAACTTTTACTTCCAAGTCTGGTAAAATATTTTATAATATGGAACTGGAACCTCTACAAACAGTGAATCTCTTTATTAACTGTATATTTTACACAATGAACAGTATATAAGAGAGGCTTGATTAACCAACATACATACATACATACACACACACACACACACACACACACACACACACACACACACACACACAGGAGCTGTGACTCGACCCCTGCAACCACAACTAGGTGAGTACACTTTTGCTTTTTTTTGGCACTGAATTATGTGTAAAAGGAATTTTTTCCTTCGTTTTTTTTAAGTTCCCCTTGCATCACTGTTGACGCATCAGAATGCAAGAAGTAGTGTTATGAACTTTGAGGTCCAGTAAACCACGTAAATTTCTCTTATATTTTCTTTCGAACTTTCTCGTAAACTAATTTTCCAAGTTTACTCAAGTTCCTACGTAAGCTAAAGTACTAGGCCAATTTTTCTTTCTTTTCTTTTTCGTTTTTAAAATTCATTTTGTCTTCTGCTCTGGACAGTTTTTCTGAGTGTAGGCGTCTTGTGTTGTGGATATCGTGTTTTTTTTATCATTTGCATTTCTCACACATAAGTCCTGCATGCTGTTTTCTATATAGGATCCTCCGGTTATCTTTCACCTTCATGCAGTTCTCATATTCTCACACAGTCGCCACGTATCACTCAGTGCTCGAACTCTTTCAAACAAAAGTCGTTCACCTCCGTATGTCCCCCAACACAAAAGTATCATTTTCTTTATCCCGTCACAAGGTAGTTAGTCCCTTACTCTCTATATTTTATTTCCCCCCGACACTACAGTATTCTCTAGTTCTTTGTCTCCCTCACACAGTAGTCTCTCGGGTGTCCTTCCTTATCTCCAAGGCGAGCTTGCATGCATTGTTGCTCTGACTCCTGAAGCTTGCTGCCGTTCCATTCTGCCGTGTCATCCTCTCGTTTTCCTTTCTGCAGCCGAACGCATGACGAAACCCTTGTAGGAACTTTTTGTTCATAAAGCAATAGGTGATGGGATTGCAGCAGGAGGAGGCATAAGACAGAAGGTGCATGAAGGATATGCCGAAGGATCCCAGAGCTCTATAGACCTGCTCGGGGATGTAGAGGCACATGATATTGACGACAAAGATAGGTGTCCAGCATAGGAAGAATTCAAGGACAACTACGAACAGCATTTTGATTACGTGCTTCTTCGCTTCGATACTCTTCTCCAGGTGGGTGCTCCGGAGGCGCTTGAAGCCATTCTTTGGTTCCTTCCATTGAGGGGACTCAAAGTTACCGTTCTCTCTCACAGACTCTACGTGCCACTTGTAGCTCTGGCACTCTCTCCTGTGAAGGCAGGTATGTGGACCCGCCTCCTGATCAGGTAAAGGGTTGTGGGTGTGATCGGTGGGAGCATCGTGGACGTGACCGACTTCGGTAGTGTCATTCCTCTCTGGCTGTCCGCAGTGCTCGCATATCCTTGTCTGCGCTGGGATCTTGCGGAACCTAATAGAACATGGAAGTGATTATTGCTGAAGAATTTAAGGCACAGTACCTAGGCTGGCGTACAGTGTATAATAAACCACAAACTGGAAATGAAAACTGAATGTTTTGATTTGTACTGAAATACTGACTTATGACCTTTTAATCGGCCAGAAGGAGCTGAAATATCTCACAGTTTTCGCTTCAGTTTCTGAATATTTTTTCTGCTGTGTCTTAACATCCTAATTAAAATTCTATTGAAATGTACTCTAAAAATCATATAAACACAGAAACAGACAGATAAATAAGCACAGAAACGAGCAGATACACGAGGGAATAAAAATCCGAAAAGTATAACGAAAATATATATGCAAGTATGAATTGCAAATTCTTAACACGTCATGAAATATAGGCAGTGCAACTCAAAGAATAAAAATATTGAAAGAAAAAAAAATTATTTTACATAACTGCATATTCGTAGACACTTTTTATGAGGATTGAGACCTAAGTTTCAACATAACTCAAACTCAAAAAGTCACCTTCGTAAACTTAGCACCAAGTATTCAAAAGAGACTTTATTACTCCAGTCTAAAGAAGAATGTTTTCTCCGTAGCTTATTTCTTCCTTTTTATAACAAATAAAGCTTACTACTTCAAGCTTTAAATGAATGCAGCGACAAATTATTTTCATCTTTCAATGAATGAGATATTAGTTCAGCTTTAACTTTTTTACAGTTTACTGCTCTAATTTTAAGATGTATAAAGCTTATTTATGCAATATAAAGATGGTTGCAGCTTAATACTGCAATTTTAAGATGATTGCAGCTTAATATTGTCATTTTAAGTTGAATGCAATTTGCTAAAGAAAAGGCACAATGCAGTGACTGAAACAATACACAAATAACCCGTACATAGGAGAAAGTAAGTTACGACGACGTTTAGGTCCGACATGGACCATTAACTCTCACTGTGTGAGGCTAATTGATGGTACAAGTTGGACCGAAACGTCGTCATAAGTTTCTTTAAAAAAAAAGACTCCTATGTGCAGGTATTTGTGTACTCTAAATTAGCCTTATGATGAAGGACGGTTACTATTGTAGCCCTTTCAGAGGAAAGTAGGTGCTAAGGGAAGCCTCGTGATGCATTAGGATTGTGCTATAAACTTTAATACTAAAATAAAAGAAAAGTTACGGTAACCTGAAGGCGAAGAAGCCTTTTTTTTACGGTTTCTCTACGATACATGAAGCCTATTTCTGCAATATTATTACTGCTGTATAATTAAGATGGTTATACGTAATGAGAGTAGGTAAAACCTACTCTCATTACGATACATAAAGCCTACTGCTACGTAATTTCTGCAATATTATTAGTGCTCTGTAATTAAGTAATGAGTGTAGCCTTAATGTGAATAAAGAAACCCAGGTGTTCTATTTACGATTTGTTCATCATGTCTAGTGTAGCTGTAAAACTAGTGAATCTTTTTTTTCCCAAGTCTTTAGATTTCAAAACAAACTAGAATTATGAATTAAAAATTACAGTCTAAAAATGGGTGATCCTTAAAATTAAAAATCAAACACTAAAGATGAAAAAACTGCAGGCTTTAAAATATACAAAGCTGAATATTTTGAGAATAAATAAGTCTATGTAGGAGGAAGGGAAGAGGCCTAGGGTAACAGGAAGGAAAGTGGCAGGGTACAGGCAGGGAAGTGGCCTAGGGTAACAGGAGGAAGTGTCCTGGAACAGAAGTGGCCTTGGGTAACAGGAAGGGAAGAGGCCTAGGTAACAGGAAGGGAAGTGACCTAGGATAACAGGAAGGGAAGTGGTCTAGAGTAACAGAAAGGGAAAAGGCCTAGAGTAATAGGAAGAGGTCTAGGGTAGTGATAGGGAAGAAGCTTAGGGTAGTAGGCAGGGAAGAAGTCTAGGGTAGTAGGCAAGTAAGGAGTCTAGGGTAGTAGGCAGAGAAGCAGCTTAGATTAGTAACCAGGTAAGCTAGGCTAGTAGAAACCGAATAAGTAAATAGTAGCATGAAGGAAGCCTACCTTATAGAGATCTTGGAGGTGTGTTTGCGGGAGTTCTTGCGTCTCAAACTCTGCTGAACCATCGCTAAACCATTGAGATCGGTCAGCGAGATCACTGTGGGAGAGAGAGAGACAGCCTCACCTATGTTTTATTTTCATCCCATCTCAATGTGTCTAAATTGTGTTGTGGGGCTGTGAGAAAAAGTACTGGAAAGTATGGAGAGACACTGAGATTATGTTTGTAAATAATATATATATATATATATATATATATATATATATATATATATATATATATATATATATATATATATATATATATATATATATATAAAGAGAGAGAGAGAGAGAGAGAGAGAGAGAGAGAGAGAGAGAGAGAGAGAGAGAGAGAGAGAGAGAGAGAGAGAAAAGAGAAAATACTTGCAGGAAAGAGAGACTGAACCAATACCATTATTGAGAAATACTTTTTTCTCTCTGTCTTTTATCTTAATCTTTCATATAGTCAGGGAGCAAACTTGGACTTTTAAGGTGATTCAAGAAAAACGTTGTGGAGTGTCAACATTGTTTTTGATGTTTTATGATTTTATTTCCTTATGAAACCTCACAGCCTGCTGTGGATCATTTTATTTTTTAGTTTTAAAAATACTTTCTCATTTTCATCAATCATGCTTTAAATTTTACCATGCAGAGTGTTTTACAATAATCTTCATTCGTTTCTTTAGTTTGCTGTTTGATTTATTCATGCCTTGTGCTTTATCGTTTTTTTCGATTCATGCGTAATGTTTATTCATTCTTCATTAATCATGCTCTGTATAGGTGAGAGGTGCATTTTTCTCGGTCATTTACATTGAAACTCATGGTGCGTTACTCAGACCATTGTCTCAGTTTGTCCATGTGTCTCTTACTACTGTGTTCACTGCTCCATTTTGCCTCTGTCCCTGTGGCCTCTGCTAGTTTGTCTGGGTCCCTTTCCTGGCTTGTCTGGGTCTATGACCATTGTCCCAGCAGGTCTAGGTCCCTCTGCCTTCCGTGTTAGCTTCTATAGATCCCCATGAACACTGTCCAAGCAAGTCTAGGTCCCTTTGTCCTCCGTGTCAGCTTCTTTAGTTCCCTATGAGCACTGTCCCAACAGGTCTAGGTCCCTCTGTCCTCCGTGTCAGCTTCTCTACTTCCCCAACAACACTGTCCCACCTGGTAGACCAGGTCTCTCTGTCCTCCGTGTCAACTTCTATAATCCCTATGAACACTGTGTCAGCATTTTCAGGTCTCACTGACAGCTGCATCAACTTACCTAGATCTCTCTGACATCTATCAACTTACCTAAATCGCTCTGACATCTCCATCAACTTACCTAGATCTTTGACAGCTGCGTCAACTTACCTAGATCTCTCTGACAGCTATATCAACTTTCCTAGATCTCTCTGATGAATGAGCTGGCTGTACCATGTCAATATTGACTTATGAACTCCGAGTGATGGTCGAAGCCTCACGTTGAGGAGAGATTTTCCCATCCCTCCAGTAATGTTAGCAGTCTCCACTATCTCCCCAGTAACGTTGTCAGTTTCCACTATCTCCCCAGTAACGTTGTCAGTTTCCACTATCTCCCCAGTAACGTTGTCAGCCTCCACTATCCCCCCCGGTAATGTTGTCACATTCCACTATCCTCCCCAGTATCGTTGTCAGACTCCACTATCTCCCCAGTAACGTTGTCAGTTTCCATTATCTCCCCAGTAACGTTGTCAGTTTCCACTATCCCCCCAGTAACGTTGTCAAACTCCACTATCACCCCCCAAGTAACGCTGTCAGACTCCACTATGCCCAAAGCCATTAGTTAGACTACAGTTCCTCCTTTCCAACCTCCCATAAGCATGTTGTCAGAACAGGTGGCCAGAATAATTAATATGCTTTGTTTTAAGGCAGTTCACTTGTGCACTGAGACATCAAGTCTGCCAGTGCCAAATTGCCTTTGTTACCTTGCACCTAAGTTGGTACTGCCACTCTTTCAAAATTCGCTGTGTAAAATGCTCAACTCGGCTGAGTTATTCGGAGTAAGGAGTCGCCCGTAAAAGGCTAGACACCCATTACAGTACTGACAGGAATTTGGAGCCTTTTAAAGTGATTTTGGACGAGAGTGGGGTCTGACCCAGTCGTAGGACTAAGCAAAATTTCTTGTCATTTACGAAGCTGATATTTCAGTTTGGTAAACCTATTTTATATACCGTGCATTAAAGGGATTTTATTAATCTATCTTGCAGTGAAAAGACTTCAAATTAATGTCATTTAACAGTGAAAAATAGTGATTATCCGTTTCATATCACTGAAACAAAAATTAGTTCATGCATTAGGCTGTCAAGTGGAAATTACATATCTCGAAATGTTGCTAGCCTCGTCATGAACTTTCTTAAGAGATTCCTGAATAAAAAACATTCATGATAATATGGTAACAACACTAAAACTAACAAACTTCTGTAAACATCAGTGGCCTGAATTAACATGCTATTAACTGCGAGTAAAATCACCACTAAGAAAAACTTAGATCCAGTTTCATGACAGCATATCACATGGAATCCTTAACTGAAGTCAGTAGAAACGAGAGAAGTACTATCATGGCACTACATGAACTGAGAGCCAGCTGGGACCTCATTTCCTGGAGTGAACTGACTTTTAAGTGTTTTGCAGTGATTACCATTGGTAGGAACACATTAAAAAGTCGAAAAGTTGGAGCAAGTCTTATTGCACCAGTTCCAAATCTTGATTTGTCTGAGGGTCGTGGGATTTGGCGCGACGATACTGCGGTCGCAACTTTTAATTGTGGTGGTTTTTCTATCATACTTTTGTTGTATTTGTGAAAATATCAAGAAAAACAACAGTACCATGCATGTGCCTGACGCACCACTTAAATATACTAGCATGCAGGATCATGCATGCAGTGAGGATGCACAAAGCTGGCGTATGCATGCAAGTGTTGTGCGTACATGGACGTACAGCGGTATGTGTGACGTACAGGAACGGGTACCTTGGCCGGTCTCACGCTCGAGCCGCATGCCGTGCCACAGAGAGATGATGATGGAGGAATAGGCGGCCACCATGATTACCAGCGGCACCAGCAGCAGACCGGCACACAGGAACATGCTAAACCCACGTTCCAGGTGGAGGCTCGGCCACATCTCCCGGCACTTGTGACGACCTTTGGGAATAGAGGCAGGGGTTAAGAAACGCTGCTGTGTCTGAGTGTGGGGGAGAGGCAGTAGTCAGGTGTCATTATTGCGTCTAAGTGTGGGGGAGAGGCAGTAGTCAGGTGTCATTATTGCGTCTAAGTGTGGGGAGAGGCAGTAGTCAGGTGTCATTACTGTTTCTGAGTGGGGAAAGACAGGGCAGGAGTAGGAGGATAAATATATATATAATAAAAGTCACACTATCGTTGGTGGAACAGTTCACAATTAATGTACAATATGGAAATGGAAAGTTAACAACATTTCGGTCATGTCCTGAACCACTATTAACTTACGAGTCAGAAAATACTCCAGAACGGACCTAAAAGTCTTCCAATTTCCAATTCCATTTTGTGGTTTAGTTGGGAAAGATAATTTAATTCATTTCTATAAGTATTCCAGTTTAAATAAAGCGAATTGCTTTCTCGGTGTGTAAATAAAGAGAGTCAGTGTGTCGTGGGAACTACAGTGAGGCAGCCATGGGAGATACGTAGAAAGAAATCCGAAACAAAATACAAGGAACATTCTTAACGCGTTACCTCTATCCTTAAGATTTTTATGTTGTTGACTGGTATAAACATCACCTCTCCCGTAGGTGCAAACATTACAAAGAATGGTACTATTGTACTGCAAATCCTTGAAGTTTGATCATGTTAAATGTCTTCGTAAGCTCATCTCTTTCCCCTCTAAATAGTAGAGATTTTCCATACATTTGCAACTGATGGAAATTTATGAAGGCAAATTAATAAAGAGAAGCAAACATACTGCAAACAGTCATTAGGGAAGATACGTAGATATTTAGAGTGCAAGAAGTCGCAGAAACAGGTTAAATTAGCAAAATAGAAAATTACTGTTAACAAGGAATTAGACCAAGTAGTATCATATGATGGGGTCTTCAGCTGGTAGTATTGTGTCCAAGACACCTCGGCACCTGACCTTTAATTACAACTTGATTACCAAGGATTATTATGCTTAAGATCAGTACATACATTATATAGGTGAGGGTATGTTTAATTAGAGTAAAGCCAAATAACTTTTTTAAACTAATTCTTACATACAATAACATCAATAAATGCAGACGACAAAACCGGGACCCATTTTCTGTAAAGAATAAGCATTACTTAGAAACCCTGTGTTCATTGTGTAATGTCACAGTCTTTTTATTTAACGAGGTCCTGAGCTAACGTAAATATCCGACATTTACTTAGGAGAAGTGGGTTGCTATCTTACACACTTTCACGTTTTCGTGAAAATGTGCAAAAAAAACGAGCCAAATAAACATTAATAGGCAGACTCACTGGTGTCCCCAACAGGCAACAGCTGAGACAGCGCTGCTATGGGAGCCATGAAGGCAAGGGAGAGTAACCACACCAGACTGATGATCTTGTAAGCGTGGGAGAGTGTCTGCCATCCTCTGGAGCGAAGAGGTTGACATATTGCGTAGTATCTCTCAAGGGAGATGGCCACGAGTG
The DNA here is from genome assembly GCA_009830355.1 of Cherax destructor. Taxonomy (NCBI): domain Eukaryota; kingdom Metazoa; phylum Arthropoda; class Malacostraca; order Decapoda; family Parastacidae; genus Cherax; species Cherax destructor. Next base: position 156,990 of record WNWK01002492.1, on the reverse strand, counting down.
TCCACACAGACACCGACACAGACACGGCTGGTTAGAGAGACACATACACACAGATGTTAGTTACTCACAGGTACACATACGTGTATTAGTTACTCAAAGGCACATAGGCACATGTTTTAGTTACTCATATACACACAGGAACAAAAATAACTTCAAGAAGGAAGGGACATGAAGGAAATTTCAGATATTTAAACAGATCTCAAAGACAGAATAGACTCATGGAAAAAAAAACTTACAGAAACACAGGACACACCCACACCCACACACACACACACACACACACACACACACACACACACACACACACACACTAACAAAAGATCAATACACAAACACACTAACAGCAAGAATTTAACAGCAGCCATCAAAACACAAAAACAATCTATTTGGACTAAACTCTGGTTGCGAAACACAAATTCACTATACATTCATAAACAGTTAAAATACACCATTTGTATAACGGATAAATAAAGCGTGAATTTAATCGTTCACATACATTGCCTTAACGTGTAATAAAAAAAAAATAATGGAATTTTATTAAAATGTCCGAATCTGACAAAGGTATTCCATGATATTAATTGTTGTCAAGGGAGTCGAAAATAATTAAATATAATAATAAAAAAAGTTAAAACAACTTAAACAAAATTACAATAAGTCAGATTAGGTCTAGTAAAATTATATCAAAACAACAACAGTAACAACAATAGCAACAAAAATAATAATATCTTTATTATTATTATTTCTAATAATAACAATAATATTGATAACACCAACAACAGCAACAATAATAATAATAATATAAATAAAATAATAAAATAATAATAATAATAATAATAATAATAATAATAATAATAATAATAATAATAATAATAATAATAATAATAATAATAATAATAATAATAATAATAATAATAATAACAATAATAATAGTTAATAAGTACGAAACACCTTACAAATAAACCAAAGAAAAGCTTCGAGTGCTGATTGGACAAATACTCTCGCGAACATAAGGCCACAACATGAAAGCGGCCTCACACAGGCCAATTGGCCTGCAAAAGCCTTTACTCTTAAGAACTCACTACACATAGAACCTGCTTTCCCCTTCCTTCCCCGATTATCCGCTTAAACCAGAGGATCTTGTCTCTGATATACCTGAGAGAGAGAGACACGAAGCCTCTATTAAATCATTCTGATAATTGAAATGAAGATTGGATAGAGGATAAGAGTAATTTAGAGTCTTTTAGTTTAAAGGGAGAACGAGATTGGAGGAAAATATAATGGTGTAGAGGACAATAATAATAATAATAATAATAATAATAATAATAATAATAATAATAATAATAATAATAATAATAAAATAATAAAGAAAATTATTATTGGTGTTATTACTATTATAAATAATAATAATAATAATAATAATAATAATAATAAAATTATTATTTCTATTATTATTATTATTATTATTGGGAGAAAAAATAGGAAACAAACAAGAAGAAAAAGACAAAGAAGAATAAAGTATGAAAATTAAGAAAAAGAAGAGTAGAAAAAGAGACACAAATGCAGTGTAAATGTGATTCTTTATTGTGCACGTTTCGCCCACACAGCTGGCTTTATCAAGTCACAAACATACCTGCCTGCGACTTGACAAAGCCCGTTTGTTACAAGCAAATCTATTTGTCACCATCAGATCTGTTTGTGACCTGATGAAGCCACAGTGTGGGCGAAACGTTGTCAGTAAAGGATGGCATTATACCGCATCTCTTTGAACATTGAGTCGGTGGTGTATATCATTTCCCCCCGAAATGAATGGAGGTGTGATTCTCAGGGAGTCGAGTTAGGCACCGCTGGGTCAGGCTAGTAAATGGACTGGTGACCACATGCCCACAGATCTTGTCATTCTTGCCCAGTAGGCCTCATCTCCACGTTAAAACGAAGAGTCGTTGGCCTATTTCAATTTACTTGCAGATATTCCATGGGGAAGTGGAGCAGAATTCTTCCTCCGTAAGCCATGCTTATAACTGTCCTCAAAGATTTGTTAAGTTATACCATGATTTAAGGAAAGATCCTGGACTTACCTTACGAAACAGACAAAACAAATCCGATATTAATTATGGACAAGGTAGATTATAGGGAAAAAATGGACATGTTATTAGAAGACAGGGGAACTTACGTGCCTCTAAAATGCCGGGAGCAAGGGGATATTAACCCTTTCTCCTGTATAAATTACTAAATTTTAAAAGAGAAACTTTCGTTTTTCTTTTTAGGTCACCCTGCCCCGGCCGGTTTGTTAAAAAAAAATTACAGTTTAGCAATGTTCTCAGTTTTTAATTCGTGAAAATTGCCCAATTATCCTCTTTGTGAACTTTTCAAGCGTAAGTGATCTCTTGACTGCTTAAGATTACCTTAGTTAAGCTGTACAAAGTTAAGCTTCGTAAGTGAAGCATTTACTGAACCCACTTACCTGTGGCGACAGCCACACCATATACAACAGGTAACCACACCATCTTATACAACAGGTAACCACACCATCTTATACAACAGGTAACCACACCATCTTATACAACAGGTAGCCACACTATCTTATACAACAGGTAACCACACCAACTTATACAACAGGTAACCACACCATCTTACACAACAGGTAACCACACCATCTTATACAACAGGTAACCACACCATCCTATACAACAGGTAACCACACCATCTTACACAACAGGTAACCACACCAACTTATACAACAGGTAACCACACCATCTTACACAACAGGTAACCACACCATCTTATACAACAGGTAACCACACCATCTTATACAACAGGTAACCACACCATCTTATACAACAGGTAACCACACCAACTTATACAACAGGTAACCACACCATCTTAAACAACAGGTAACCACACCATCTTATACAACAGGTAACCACACCATCTTATACAACAGGTAACCACACCATCTTATACAACAGGTAACCACACCATCTTATACAACAGGTAACCACACCATCTTATACAACAGGTAACCACACCATCTTATACAACAGGTAACCACACCATCTTATACAACAGGTAACCACACCATCATATACAACAGGTAACCACACCATCTTATACAACAGGTAGCCACACCATCTTATACAACAGGTAACCACACCATCTTATACAACAGGTAACCACACCATCTTATACAACAGGTAACCACACCATCATATACAACAGGTAACTACACCATCTTATACACCAGGTAACCACACCATCTTATACAACAGGTAACCACACCATCTTATACAACAGGTAACCACACCATCTTATACAACAGGTAACCACACCATCTTATACAACAGGTAACCACACCATCTTACACAACAGGTAACCACACCATCTTATACAACAGGTAACTACACTACTGTTGATTAAATACAACAGGTAACTACCCCACCGTTGATTAGACACAACAGATAGCTACACCACTGTTGATTAGACGCAACAGATAACTACACTACTGTTGATTAGACACAACAGGTAACTACATTACTGTTGATTAGACACAACAGATAACTAAACCACTGTTGATTAGATATAACAAGTAACTACACCACTGTTGATTAGATATAATAAGTAACTACACCACTGTTGATTAGACACAACAGATTAATTATTTTCAGTACCTAAACAACAGTGCCTAATCCAGCACTGGAAATATCCTCTCTCATACCTCTCAGTGTTCTCCCTGTCGATAATTTTAAACTTATTAAAAACCTAATTAATTTGACGTACAAGATTTTGCCCCGGGAGAGAAGAGGCAGATGAAAGTAATATTCATAAAATACAATTTGGGCAATATTATCATGGGAATATAGTATTATCCTGATAGTATAGGATTATAGCATTACCCTGATAGTATAGGACTATAGTATTGTACTAACAGTATGGGAATATAGTATTATCCTGACCGTATGGGAATATAGTATTATCCTGATAGTATATGACTAGTATTATCATGATAGAGAAATAATAGTACAAGATGTTAATAATGATAGTGATGATAATGTATTTATGCTAGGAAACAACAGATATAAAGAAATTATTAAAAATACAATAGCAATAGTAATGGTAGCAGTAGTAGTAGTAATGGTAGTAGTAGTAGTAGTAGTAATAGTAGTAGTGGTAGTGGTAGTAGTGGTAGTAGTAGTAGTAGTAGTAGTAGTAGTGGTAGTAGTAGTGGTACTGGTAGTAGTGGTAGTGGTAGTAGTAGTAGCAGTAGTAGTAGTAGTCGTAGTAGTAGTGGTAGTAGTAGTAGTAGTAGTAGTAGTAGTAGTAGTAGTAGTAGTAGTAGTAGTAGTAGTAGTAGTAGTAGTAGTAGTAGTAGTAGTAGTAGTAAGAGAAGTATTAATGTCATAACAATTCAACTGTAAAATATATCTTCTCAGTTCTTACTGAGTATCATCTGACACTTGTTCTACACAATGTGCTAACTCTCTTCACCTAATTTTTCACGCCAGCAGCGTGCAGAGAGAGTGGAGGGCGGGGAGAGAACCTTCTGCTATACTATCCTTGTCTCAAGCGTGTCTAGACAAGAACGGAAGCAACTCGAGTATTGTTTTGCCTCTTCTCTCTCTCTCTCTCTCTGTCTGTCTGTCTGTCTCTCTCTGTCTCTTTCTCTGTTTCCGTGCTGATGCTATACATAATGATCGTCATCCAATCAAATATTATGATCCGAATCTATCAAGGTGATATCCATCGACAGGTGACGTGGGAATTGACTGGGAACAATAATGGTACTGAATTCAACGCAGCTCGCATTTCAAAATTTCAATGATTGATCGTCTGTTCAACGTCAACTATTCTACGTTTCCTGTTTTCCTCAAAACTGCATTTGGTTAATTTCTTTTAGGATAAATGAATTTAGCTTAGGTAAGAGTTGCTTGGGTCACATAAACTTCCATTACACGTATGTTTAGCGACGTATTAGCAACTTAGGAAACCTCGCAGTGGTACGTAGGGCAGATACAGGGTGTATACACTGAGAGGTGTATGTCTCTCTGTGTATATCCGCTGAAAGATAACTAACTCCTATTTTAGGAGATAAAAGAATGACTGATTGGGGAGAATACACAACCCGCACACAGGAGAGAGAAGCTTATGGCGACGTTTCGGTCCAACTTGAACCATTTATAAATCACAGTGTGACTTGTAAATGGTTCAAGTCGGACCGAAACGTCGTTGCAAGCAGCCTTAATTACCCTCGTGTTATCGATATTACCCCCGGTAACCAACCGATGTCCGGTACACGAGGTGACCAAACAACAATTTGGAAACGTGGAATAGCTGGCGCGTATCACAACTCACGAAACCTTAATAACACCATTGCAAACAAATGACGGAATGAGTGGGGTTGGAACCCATGGCGAGAGAGTCCTAAAACTTACAGGCTGGAGAAGTGAGGTTCATACGTGCTTGGAGTGCGTGTGCGTAGGTGACGCTAAATCCTCTCATACGACCTATAACAGCAGCTGATCACCCGGGGGTGAAAAGAAGGAGCGTGGTAGACAGCAACACAGGGGAGGTTGTTTACATGCGATGCTGACATGGCATGCAAAATACTGTAGCTTCCTGAGCTGAGTAATGTGAATAACAAAAAAACTAGAAACACTAAAATATTCTCGTTGGTAGATAAGAGTGAGAGAAGAGATATGATATTCACACATAAGATCATACAATAATATGTAAATAGGATCAAGAAGATTACGTAGGGCCATCAGTAATAATAAGAGGAGGCCATAGTTTACACTAAGTGAAATGAAATCAGAAAGAACATTAGAAGTTTTAATGCTATGGCTTCTGAAAGCTTAATAAAAATATGATTCACACACACACACACACGGTGTAAACAGGAGCAATATTCACCCCCCAGACAAACAGAACTGGGCGAGTGTGTACACACATGCACATACACAATAACCAAAAAAAATCACCTACCTTGGAAGTACGGAATGAGACGACACATAATAGGGCCGAAGATGAAATCTCTCAGTAAGGAGCCAACAAGCGTGAAGGGCATACAGAAGACCCCCAGCAGCAGGTCTGAGAATGCCTGGTGGCCGGGAGAGAAAGAGAAGCTTATTAAAATAAAGCAGGGAAGTTAGTTTGTGTTTGTACATGGGGAAGACGGATAAGAAGAGTCTTCATTTTTTTTTCCATTTCAAGATTATAAAAAAATATCCAACATTAGTCCTTATTATCAAGATTATGAAAGATTATCTAATATTTGTCAAGATTATCCAAGATTAGTCTAGATTATCCAAGGTTAGTCAAGATTATCCAAGATTAGTTAAGATTATCCAAGATTAGTCAAGATTATCCAAGATTAGTCAAGATTATCCAAGATTAGTCAAGATTATAGATTCCAAGATTATGAAAGATTATTCAATATTTGTCAAGATTAGTCAAGATTATTCAATATTTGTCAAGATTAGTCAAGATTATTGAAGAAAATTCAAGATCTTTCGTTTCAAGATTATCAAAGATCATCCAAGAATAGTCGAGATTAATGATCTTTTTGTTATGTTTACACAGAAGACACCATCAAAACAATTTACAAAGATAACCAGAATTTTTTTTCAGAAAAATCGATTAACTGACATGGAATAAACAGTAAGTCTTCAGACGAAATTAATAAAGAATAAAAAAAAAAAGAGAAAAAATGCGAGTCAAACTCTACAACTCTGAACAAGAAGATTCACAAAGTTAAGAAAGCTATCTGAACTTGCTGGGCGAAGTGCTTTCTCCTAGACGGCGCCGAAAAGCGTTCAAGAGAATCAAGAATCATCGACAGGAAAGGAGAAATACACAGACGTATTTGTCTAGGTGAATATTGCAGTTCTTCTTAATTCTTCAAGTATTGTTATGACTCCCTACAGAAATAGTGTTCCTTCCCCTCTTTCATGAAAATTATTATAATTCCTCTCTTTGTCCCGTCCGTTCCCCTCCTCTATGTATACTGGCTCCCTCACCTTCGTGTGTTAATGTGACTTGTCAAATGTATTGGAGAGTTTTGTAATAATTTTTAGATCAGGTCGATTTAGATGTGACTTTTAAGCCTTTTTTTGTTTTCATTCATTTACTTCCATGTTGACGTATTTTAAATTTTCATGAAAATAATCAGGTAGCTAATTTTATGGGTTAGGATTAGACAGTATGAAGCCTTAGATAGCAGCATCCTGAAGCTGAACTTATACTAACACCTGCGTATGTAACTTTTACTTATCAAGGTTTTAAAAAGTTACGTATATTCAGATTTTGCCGTCTAAGCTGCTACATTATTGTGCGTCCAATTACCATCCTGTGAACAGTAGCCCAAAAGCTTATGGATCCACAAAAGACTTTATTAAATCTAATAGAGTGAACAGGAGTACATCTGGCCATTCACATATTTAAAATTTATTTTTCATCTGTTACAAACAAATTTGGAATATTTTCTCAAAATGTCTGGTATCTTAATTTCACTAATAATATATCTTGACATGACACGTAAGGTATTATAAAATGTATTCAGTCTTAAATACGTTTACAATCAGTATATCAGTGGTATGTGGACATAATCTGAACACTAGAAATATATCCAGAACATAATAAAGCCCAGCCCTATCTTAGGAATACTACCCCCCCCCAAGACGCTATCCAAAGCAGTCGACTAACACCCAGGTACCTACTGTACTTGGGTGTTAGAGACAGCAGGTGTTATGTCCATGTATTGTGTTGATAAAACCACTGGATGGTGAAACGTCTACAAATTATAGATACCCAGATGTTGCACATGTGTCTAATTCATCAAAGTTTACAATCAACCACCACATAGTGTTCAACGAGGTGACCATAAGGCTGACCATATATATACTTCGCAGTTAGTATGACCTTCATCTGTGTATTTGCCAAACTGAAAGGAATTTTTCCAAGTAAGCCTAAATCTGGCTACTGCAACAACAGTCCATCTGTGCACATTCACTAGAGTAAGTTAAAGTTACAGCTGAGAAAGTAGTAAGTCCCCAAAACTCATTCCCTAAAGTAACGTGAAATTCAGGTGAAAGCTATTACTGATTATATCGTCTGGTTGATCAGTGAGCAGCTTGCTGCTCTGAGATTATTTCAAAACCGCACTCGGCTGTGCGCCGAGTTCAAAGCCACACTCGGCTTTGAGCCGCGTTCAAAGCTGCCGGGCGCCCTCCCGAAAACATGATCTGATGCCGTGATAATCTGGATTGGTCGGTCGATTAGGAGTTCAAGTGTTGATTGGCGCTGCGGGTTAAATAAGGTGGCTGACTTGGGCATTACTACACGCCTCAGTGTGGATTCAGGAGAGGATGTGTTTATTTAAGTTGAAGTCTGTGATGATAAACACCGAGTATTATAAAACGGCCTTTGTCTACTTGCTTTAATAGCGTTTATTCTGTGGTGGTCTCCACTGACTGGCATTAATAGACTAATTATTTATATTTTAAATGATTTAACTGGACGTCTTATGTAAACATAATGTTTTTTAAAGGTCATCTTGACTGAAGGACTAAATGCATAAATGAAGTATAATATGCTAATATTTTCCATGATTAATCATGTACACAAAAAATAAATGAACTTCAAGTTTACATTATACGTATGAATGTCTATCTATCTATCTATCTATCTATCTATATATATATATATATATATATATATATATATATATATATATATATATATATATATATATATATATATATATATGGTTACTGATTTACTACACAAACTCTGAAAATTATATATATATATATATATATATATATATATATATATATATATATATATATATATATATATATATATATATATGGTTACTGATTTACTACACAAACTCTGAAAATTATATATATATATATATATATATATATATATATATATATATATATATATATATATATAATTATTTCCCTTAAGCAATACATTCTCTTTTCAGTCGCTAAATCTTTTCTTTAATTTCTAAGTGTTCATCTTTCCGTCCTCAGTCTCCTAATGTTTCAGCGGGGCAGGGCAGGATGCAGGGAGGATGGGTAGTAAGAGGGAGAGGGATGATTAGTAGGTTATGGAGTGCAGCGGGGCAGTGGATAGGACGGAGGGGAGTGCTAGAGGTATAATCTTCAGAGTTTGTGTAGTAAATCAGTAACCAACACTGATGAGACACATCGTTCACATCACCAACATCCCCAGCATCATCAAAACTGAGTTTTTAAAGCAGCGATTCACGTGCAGAATGGGATACGCTGATGAGAAACATGCTGATGAGACGCTGGACGAGAAGTTTTCTCATTGCCCCCAGGAACAAGTATAATACAGAGTAAAAACAAAGAGTCCTTGGCTGTCAAAAAGTCACTCCTCTCGAAGGCAGAAATGACTCGAGTCAGGGTGAACACACTTTAGCCTAGCTGAGTGATTATTTCACAGTAATTAGGAATTATTTTGG